>LPNX011158695.1:491588-553429 GCA_001517045.1 Pseudotsuga menziesii | reverse complement strand
ATTTGAATAGTTGCATGGGAAGGTGAAAAGGCTGGTTCTCAACCGCCTCATTGTAATGTATAAATTAATGTTTTTGGCCATGAATAGAATTGAATCAGGAGTTATTACCAACAGTATATAACCAGGTAACATAGTGGCGGAATCAGAACCCGAAGCTTTAGTGTCATGCGCAACCTTAAACCTACGCTCAGGATGAATGACCTGATCAACTAGTTTTGTTCTTTCTTGGAGGATTGATAGGAGCGGGCTGCAATATAACCATTTTTTCATCCTCAACAATGGGTATGGAAAGGGGATTGTTCAGACTAGAACCTCTCATGGTGCTTGATATCGATACATGAATTTCCATTATAGGGAACTTCAGGCAGGAGAAGTTGCAGACAAGTAGTTTGCACGATAAATTTCAGATTTCGACACAATGAAGCAAGTGACTTACATGGAGAGGTAAAATAGACTTACACATGCAAAAAATTGTCCAATCATGTCGGTCGTTATTCTGACATGATCTGTAATAAATTACAAAAGGTGGTAGCTAATCACTTCACCCGTTGAATTTTTTTTGGCCATTTGTGACAAAGCGCCATTAAATCCATCACTTCATTCACCATAAAAGAAGGAAATTAATATGCATTAATTACTGACTTGATAGAAAGGCACACCATCAAAATATCTCGTGACCCGAATGCAACACAACTAAATATTGGGACAAAATTTCAAATTTAAATATAAGAATGCAATTGTTTTTCTATGTACAAGTTCAAAAAATCCTGACTCAGTCGAGCGAGGTACAACTATTCCTGTAAGGTTTTATCCAACTCCCATTTTCCATCCTGTTGAAGGGTGTACCATTTAACTTTTGTAAATGAACAACACATCCATCACTAATATGAATAACAACATATGGCCCCAACCAGTGTGTACAAATATTACCAGGATGTCTTAAAAAATTTCTATCATAAACAAGAACAAAATCAATTGGGTAGAAATGCTTAAACTTAATGTTGCGGTCATATCAATCCTTTTGTTACTCTTTCTCAACCCATTGGTGATAGCTTGCAATGAAACGATATTTTTCCAATGGTAGAAAATGAGATAACATTTCTTTTATTGCACCCACATCTATCATCTCAATAATTTCATCTATTCTTAAACTAGGTGCAATATACTCCATTGGCATAACAACCTATTTCCCATAATCCATTTGAAATGGAGTGTGCCCTATCAGCGTATGTAGGTCATGTGACAAGCCCATAAGACTATAGGTATTTTGTGGTCCTATTTATCACGGTTAACATTGTAGATCTTAGTCAATGCATTCTCTAAAAAAATTTTAAATGCTTTGATAGTGCCATTCGTGTGTGGATGATATGACGTTTTTTTCTCGTGATGAATCTGAAACTCCTTAGTTAAATTTTCAACCAATTGATTGAAAAAGTTCTTACCTTGTTAATTTATTATAATTTTGGGGCATCCAAATTTGGTCACAACATGTTAAAACAAAAACCTTGCAGAAATACAATCTCTAACTGTGGAAATTGAACCCAGTGATAGATTAATTTTACTCACAACAATTAACAATTGATCATGCAAAATCACTCACAAAAGAGACTGAAATTGGAGCTAAACACTAAACTGTATTAACTCAGTGTACAATAGACAACCCTGTAACATAATAGGTTGCTGAATAAATAAAATACATTAGGGATTTGAATGCATGAGGAACAATTCGAATCTAGCATAAAGCAGGCTTACTAAAATTAAGCAAATCCCCCATAGGTGTAAAAAGTTGATCCCAAATCTGTCATGGAGCTCATGAATTATCAAAATGGATTAGGCAAGATAAAGAGTGATGGAATGAAAACTCATACATGATTTTCCAAGGAGAAAAGAGAGGAGGATGTGTAGGAAAAAAAACTAGTCAACCTCACCTAGTCAAGCTTTTCCTTTTGCCTTAAAACACTGAAAAAGCAGGCAATAAAGCAGAAAAAGCAGAAGGGCGCTTAGGAGGCCAGGAATAAAGTAGATTTGATTCCTTGAGGTTTCCCAAGTGCTACATGGGTCAAATAAGGCAAGTTTGACCACTATGGATAGGTAAATGACAACTTGCACAAGATGGGACACATGAACTAGGCAAATAAGACAAAAATAATTAAATTAATGTCTAAGGTAGTAAACTATGGGTTGATTATTCTAACACTAACTGGTGCTGATTTGACTCATCTAGTTAAATAATCCATTGTAGTAATTATATATCCCACACTCGTCCATTTTCCTAGTGGATAAATGGGACCCACAAAATCGACATCCAATTTATCAAATGCCTACAAAGATACCTATGCTACCAATGAAATTTCATCTCATCGCAACTATTTCCCTATCCATTGACAAATATAACATTTTCAACAATAATCCATAACATCTGCATCAAGGGCAAGCCACCATAATCCTTCATGTAAAATATTACATGCCATCTATTTCTTACATAGTGGTACCCTATGATGCCAACATGATCTTCAATCAACGCCATCATTTGATCATGTTCCAAGACACACCAATAGAGTATCTCATCTAGTCCCACCTTATATAATTGTCCAGCTTTCAGCTGAAAATTTGCATCTTTAACAACCAATTGTTTATTTTGTGTTGTACTAAATCATTCTAGTGTACTTCTTGTAGTCAAGAATTTTACAAGTTCTTCGTAATGGTCATCAACCATTTTTTACTACAAATAATTGTGATTGGGGAGAGTATCATCTATACTAGTAGGGTCTTACTTGGTTTCTAACCTTGAAATATGATCAGGACCTACATTCAATCCTCCTAGATTTACAATAATTTTGAAACCAAAATCTTGGAAGAGAAGAAGCCATCAACAGATATTCCCCCAAAACAACAGATTATTGACTAAGTTCTTCAAACCAGGATGGTCCGTAAACATTTTAAAGTGACCACCCAACAAGTAGTGTCGAAAAATTATGCACTAGATAAACTATAGAAATTCCTTCTCACTCTGTCATCAGATAATTTTTCTCAGCAGTTGACAACTTTCTACTAGAAAATGCAATAGAATTATAAATATAAACCTCACTTGGTTGTGCAAGCACTAATATGAGCGCGACAGAGGATGCATTTACATGTACATGTAATTATTTTCACCAATTAGGGAATACAAAGATAGGAGTTGAGACCATCTTTTCTTTAAGGATATATAGCTCTATGACATTGTTCATCCCACTGCAATTTAACATATTTATTTACGAACTTCTCCATTAGAGAAGTCACCTCTACATATCCCCGGATAAATTTATTGTAATAACCAGTGTGTCCCAATGTGGTCCGTAAATATTTAACCGATGTGGGTGAGGATAGGTTGACAACAATTGCAATCTTTGTAGGGTCCATCAATATTCCTTCTCAGTAAACAACATGACCCAACAAAATACCAAATCAGTGTTGTACCTAGGAAAAATTAAGTTGAGATATGCTCGGGAAGATAAATATTTTGGTCGCAAGATAATGGGAAGTCACAACAGAAGAAGATTTGTGATTGAAGAAGAGCTACAATGGAAGAAGATTTGTGATGGAGGAAGAGTTCACGACGGAATGAGAGCCACAGTTGAAGGAACCATGACAGAAGAAGAATAAAGCCGTCGAAAATGAAATTTCGATTGATCATGGGTAAATATTTAGTTATAATAAAGAACACTTTTGGTAATAAATAATAATTGTATTTTGGGATGATAATAACTATTTTCAGATGTAACTAAATGTACAAAAATAGAAATGATAGCTTGTCGGATAACTAAAAAGAGTCAGTTGACTAAGACTTGTAAAATAGTATAAAGGGAGAACCCAAGTTGTGTGTAGGTTGCTCACTGTTAGTTAGTGATTAAGAAGCTAGGTTAAAGGGAGAAGAGCGTTGCTTAGCTAGAGAATCAATCTAGGCTATGTGCAGATTGACAATTGAGAGAAGAAGAGAACAAATACATAGACCCAAAACCAAAGAGCATGAGAGGAGAGAAGTCTTTACGAATTGTAAATAACATATAAATAATAGTATGTAAGTTGAGTGCGCAGACGAAAGGTGCTAACCAGAATCTCATGCCATATGAAGAGCACATTTGTCTTCTTTCTTGGATGGGTTTCCATGTTACATGTTGTCTTTATGTGTCTTTGATAATTATGTTTATGTTGAATGCATGCATCTTGTAATTTATTGGATATAAATATTTCCAACAACATCTGTTTATGAATAGACTCATATTTATGTGTGTGTGTGTGTGTGTGTGTGTGTTGCACCACTAATAGATTCAATTTATGATAAGGATTTTATGTTAATTGTTGTGATCTGTGTCGATAGATGAGAAGACTATTATTTTGAATGAATAAACAAAGAACAAGAAGTATAATTCTCTGCTTTAGTCGAGTTATTTGATAAAGTACTATAAGAATAGAAGTCCCCACATAACTGCATAAAATTGGTTCTGGCAGTTCCCATAAGATATATCACGTGAGAATGCATCTGTGTTGCAGGTTTTGCCAATGTGGTCCTTCTCTGTCGGGCCGATATCTTGGGATTTGTTGAAAAACAAGGGATCTAAACCTGGGTCAATCAAAAGCATTTCAAAAATTAGTTTTCTTACCGAGACCATGAATCATTATGGTGGGGACATGTTGTGGCACCCGATGAAGCCAAAAATTCAAGATTGGGTGGATTTTAAGGCACTAAAGTTTGCACAGGAAGAAAGTGAAGGGTCCTAGCCAAACCCAATAGAGTGGTTGGTGCAATACCTTTATATTGATATTCATGATATTTTCTTTAGGGAATTTCCCATTGTGTTGTATGAATGGTTGTTAAAGTTTGTGACACAAAATAAAAATTTTAAGGGAGAAGAACTGATAAAGTGGAGCCCTTAGATGATTCAATGGCTGAAAAGTGTTAAAAACCCTATATCTAGGGCTATCGATTTCTGGGTTGATTGTATTTTGGAAGGATACATTACTGAAATGATTGTCGACACTATAAGATCATATAGTGAAACTGAAAAGGAATTTTTCCAAGGACCTAGAGGAGGATACCTAACACATTTAAAGACTTGGATCAAGATGCTCATATGCAAGAAAGGGATCCTGAGAATAGTCTAGAGGCAAATAGCTCTGAATTCAATCATTAAAATGTCAAAACATGGACTAGTAGTGCACACTCATTATTTTATATATTGGATATGGCTTGTCGAGAAAGTAATATAGGCTAGTGTGCCCTCTTGGATGGATAAGGTTTCTCTACTTTCATGCTTTCCTTATTTTTCTTTACTTTCTTGCTTTAATTTTTCCTTCCTTATCCTACTTTCTCCTTCTTTTCTACTTCGGACTACTTTATCATTATTTCCGCTTTATCCTACTTTTCTTTCTTTATCCTTCTTTCCCTATTTTATCATGTTTCCTTTTTTTCCTGCTTTACAACTTTAAGGTGCTTTTTCCTTTATTTCTTATTTTGTAAGATAAGATGATTTCTCCTTTATTTCTTATTTTGTAAGGTTCCTTTGGTCAAACCTTATCCTCTTATGTTCTCTCATGGTCCATTATCCTCATTTATTTTATTAACAATAAAATTTATTCATGAAAAAAAAATTCAACTTTTGTGCATTTCAAACATTAGCAGAAATATTTATTTTTAACTAATTAATTATCTGGTTTTTAAAAATGAATCTGAAGAACTCACTGTATTTTCCTCCTAAAACTATAGGGACTAAATATTAATTTACAACTGTTTTGTAGTAGTGAAAAATAAAATAAAAAGGTGCCCATTATGTTGGCAAAATAGAAATATAGTTTGGAATTGAAGGCAATTGGAGAATCTTGCAGAGAAGAAAGCCTACGTGTTCAAGATGAAGGAGCCAATGGTTTGAAAATAGAGGAGTCGCATAGAGATATCAATCAGGGATTGATGGCTAAGATTCAAGTAGATTTATGATTTAGAAGGTAAATATACAACTGTAGCCAAGTTCCACAAGGAAATCATGCACAGGAAAAAGTTCCTCATTAGCTCAGAAATGAATGGTCAAGAAACTTCCCACATGAAAACCAATGGTTAGGCATAAGATCCACTAAGTGAAAGAAGGCTGAGGTAAATTTCCATGATTGATCATAGATCATTGACTGATTAGTATTCCGAACTAGATCGATGGTTGTAGGAGATATTTGCATAAGATAGGTGGAAAGATTGTAGTTCAGCAAAGTTTCGAAATCAGAGGGCTGCGAATCAGTCCACAAGAAGATCGACGATCGATAGAATATCTGCAAGAAACATGAAAAGGACAAAAGTTTTGAAAAAAATGAGATCCAATGGCTTAGAAATGATCTGCTAAAACAAATCAATGGTTCAGATTGAAAGCAGAAGTGTAGGTGCAAAACTTCGACCTCAAAGTTTTGGAAACATTAAGTTTCCAACTTTTGCATTCCACAGTATAGGAGCAGAAGTGTGAGTGCAGAACTATGAGGTCGAAGTTTTGGAAACATTGATTTTTTGACTTCTGCAATCCATAGTAAGGGAGTGGAAGTGCCGGTATGAAACCATGATTTCGAAGTTTTGGAAACATTGAGTTTCTGACTTTTGTATCCTGTGATCTGGATGATCGATGGTGCTGAAAGGTTGGTGCAAAAAAATGGAAAGCGGAAGAAGCATAAAACTCATTTTTGAAATGTTGATTTTTCGACTTCCGTATCCCAAGATACAGAATATCGATGGTCAGGAAGACTTCTGTGAGAGATCGATGACACAAAAAGGGTAGTGCAGAAAGAAAAAGGTGGAGAAGTGAAAAAAAATTGATCTTTTGAGATCCCACACTCCGCATCCCGCATTTTGGAGGATCAACGGTCATGAAGAGATCTGAAGGAGATCAATGGTGCGGAACAACTTGTGTCGAAAGGTTAGTGCGGAAGCAGTAAATGATATTTGAATAGGCACATATGATATGCTATTTCCACCTCATATCAACGGTCATCAAAAATTAATATGGTGATAGACGGTGCGGAATGGTTGAGGCAGAAATCCAAGTGTAGAAAGACCATCTATAGGATTGAAAGTGCAGAAGCATCATAAAAACGTTAACAGAGTCATGGAAATGGATTCTAGGATGCAGAAAAGATGAAAGGGTGTGTCTAGTGCAAAGGTATGATGAAAGAGTATGATGGATGAATTTTAGATGATGAATGGATGTGTATGAATCCAACATTCACGATACAAGAGGCAATTATTTAAATAGAAATTTAACATGAAAATAAATTGTTTTTATGTCCAAATCCAAGGAGACGAAGACTAAATTACTGTGTTGCCGATGTTCTAATATGTGTGCATGGTTCATCACATTTAAGGGTGGAAGGGTGGTGTTAGGGCAGGTTGGTTCCTACAAATGGAGTAGGTGATCCTTGTCAGTCCTAGTTGACTAAATAGGGGGGTTGCTTCCTCCTACCAGTTGGTGCTGGTGAATAAGGGTCTAGGTGCATCCTGATCAGTTGATGTTGATATAAAAGAAGATACATCTTCTTCTATTGTATATTGTAAATTTTTTTTTTTGCAAATAATACAAAAGTGTTGGTGGTTTACCTTATGAGGGTTCCACAATAAATTACTGTCTTCAAAATTGTTTTTACATTTGCAAAAATTGTTTAAATTTTAGCCTTCGATTCACGCCCCCTCTCAGAGACAGGACCTGATTTAACAATTGGTATCATAGTGAAGTTCCTTCACCATAGTTTAACCATTGAAGGAATATCCTATTAAAACCATTATGGATCTACAGATGAAGATGTCAATAAGAGTTCCCATATTTGATGGTAAAGACTTTGTTTTCTGGAAGATTAGAATGAAAAGTTATCTGATGTCCATTGGTATGGAAGTTTGGGCATTAGTTGAAGAAGGATATAATGTTCCAAAAACTACTCCCACAAAGACAGAAGACAGGAAGAAATATTGGTAACATGTAAAATCCTTAAATGCATTACAATCTGGAGTGAGTAAAAAGGTTCTTTCAAAAGTGCTATCTTGTACAAGTGAAAAACAACTCTGGGAAAAAATGAAACGTTATATGCAGGAGATTCCAAAGTGAAAACATAAAAAATTCAATCCCTCAAATTCTAGTATGAAGGTCTAATGATGAAGAATAATGAAACTATTTCATAGTACTTCGAAAAAATTGACAATATTGGAAATACAATCATAGGTCTACAAGAAGAAATAGAAGATGATGACATAGTGCAAAAATTATTAAGAACACTTCCTATGGCATATAATCCCAAAGTATCCACCCTTGAAGATCGAGAGAAGTTAGGATAACTTACAATGGATGAACTGTATGGAATTCTTACAGCCTATGAACTAGGAATTGATAATATTTCCAAAGGAGAAGCAACCTTCAAAGTGACCAAGAAAATAAAAAATCAAAAGATAAAAACTATGACCTACCATAATGAAGAATATGATGTGGAAGAAGGAAATTTTATTAAAAAAACTTCAGAAAGGATCAGGAAAGTACAGAGGAAAGCTGACCTTCAAATATTTTAATTGTGGCAAAATTGGGAACTTTCAAGCCAAGTGTCCTTATCCCAAAGAAGAATCTGAGGATGAAGATGAAACAAATAAACAATACAAGAAAAAGGGAAAATTCCACTATAAGAAAAAGTACAAAGGAAAAAATAATTTATACTCAAAAGAAGAAGAAGAAGAAGACAACAGTTCATCTAAGATTAGTGACAGTGATGATGAAGTTCTTTTCCTGGGTATTGAAGAATCTAATGAAATAGAAGAAAATGAACATAAGGAAGAGTAAGAAGATGAACAAGAGGTTAATATGGAAGAATAACTACTTAGTGCTTTATACGGATTAAAAAGATACATAAATAAATATAGACATTTGAAAAGTTTTGTAGTTGAACAACATGAAGAGAATGAACAGAAAGAAAAGGAGATGAAGAAAATCATGAGCAATTTGAAACACCAAATTCAAGATGCAAATAGGATAGAAGAAAGGCTGGAAAAATCTCTTAAAGAAAAACAACTAATCTGTGAAAGAATGGAGGCAGAGTCAGTTCATTTGAGAAAAGAGATTGATGCAAAATTTATTCAAAACAGATATGAAAATAGTTCTAAAATTTTAGATGAGATTATAACCACACAAAGAAACCCAAGTAAAAAAAATGGAATAGGTTATTCTCAAGAAGAAAATCAAGTTATCCCCAAATCTTATGTAGCTTCTCTTCTAAGTACATTCAAGAAGAAAGAGGAATAAAAGATAAGGAATGCTCAGAACTATGCAAGATCATTTCCACCCATCAAGAAAGGATTCAAGCAATTCCAAAGAAGGTTTATCAAAACAAGTATCCTCACATTTTCCTTGGTTATTGTTTTGCATGCTCTAACTTTGGACACAAAGCTATGAATTGTAGAGCATATGAGAGAAAAAGATTGAAGGTTAAAAACTATAACTTCAAAGAAAATCAGACAATTAGTCAAGTTATAAGTAGAAATTATAACCCATTTACACCTCTACAAGAAAGGGATATAGAATGCTTCAATTGTCATAACTATGGACATAAAGCAAGAAATTGCAAGTTGATGGAAATCTTAGAAATACCAAAGTATATTAGAGAGAAAACGAAACTATGGAAAGAAAGAACATGAAAAGAGGAATGTTATATTTCCTTGAGAACAAAAGATAAAGGAAAACTCTAGTATGTTGATGTTAGATTTTCTTAAGATATAATTAGATTATCTAGGATCTTTATATGAAATAATAACAAGTACAACAAAATGCATAAAATGTAAAAGATGCACAAGACACAAAGATTTTAATTGGGGAAACCATAAAGGAGAAAACCCTGCAAACTTCTTCAGAATAGTAAGATGATCAAAACCAGTAATAAGAAATGTTTAGCAACTATCTTTCTCTCCTCCTATGACTATCTCTCTCTATCTCAAAACCCGTTAGAGAGTGTATGAGGTGTGTATAAATTAGGTAGAGTGCCTCCCTAATTATACCCTTTCAAGTCACTGACCAAATATAAGACTCGAGCCTACATGTCATCTCACATGGGGCCCACTTATCCTAGAGAGGCCACAATTACATATTACATGATGTTACACTAGGGACTATTGCCCCAACTTACAACTGAGGTTGTACCTCAAGATATAGACACAATTTAGATATCCCATAAAGGGAAAACACACATCCCCAATTGGGGTACAACAACATAGAATGATAATATACATCAGAATATCTTTCGAAGTTACAAATACATCAACACTCTCTCTAAACATGGAAGGTATTATTTCTCTGCACAGTCATCAACACATATGGTCAGGTCTTCATCGCATCATCGTCATCATGGAGTCATAGATTATTCATCATAGTTGTTGCCATCATATTCTTATAATGTGATCATCATCCCATACTATCTGTCATCAAAAGTCTCTACAGTGCCATCCCTTTTTCATGTTGGATGTATGCCTAGCCTCCATGTAGGTATTTATCAACAAAGCCAACCCTTTTTCATGTTGCATGTAAGTCTACAGTTCAAACCCATTTTTATGTTGGATGTAGGTCTCTATCTACAGATCCAACCCTTTTTCATGTTGGATGTAGGTCTATAGTACCAACCCTTTTTCATGCTAGATGTAGGTCTCCATATACACATCCAGCCCTTTTTTTTATGTTTGATGTAGGTCTACAGTGCTAGCTCTTTTTCATGCTGGATGTAGGTCTTCATCTATAGAGCCAACCCTTTTTCATGTTGGATGTAGGTCTACAATGCCAACCCTTTTTTATGCTGGATGTAGGACTCTCCCTCCACAAGGTATTTGTCTATAGAGCAAACCATTTTCATGATGGATGTAGGCCTATCCCTCTGCTAGGTCTTTATCTTCTCTACAAAAAATCCATCTAGTAGGTACATATTAGGACTAATTATATGCCTTTTGAAAAACCTACAAGATCTCCCAGGACTGATTATATGCCACTGCAAAACCTGAAGGATCATCCCAGGACTGATTACATGCCTTGAAACACCTTTGTAACCTACTATTACCTCATCATATTTATATCATCTCATTGTCACATGAAGCATAGACCAGATACACATAACACAACACTTACATCAACGACCATGGGAGGCCCAATCTTTCACCATGTCGGAAAGGCTCTCAGCACTTACATCAATGACCATGGGAGGCCTATCCTACCACCATGTCAGAAAGGAATATGTGTATCTATGTCTTTCAGACTCATCACTTCCCCTTGGAAGGAGCCTCGATCTGAATTACACCAAGATTCTCTCTGAAGTATTCAAAATTTGTGCTGACCATTTCTAGCATATAATGACATCAAGACTAATTACGTCCAAGGATAACTTGCGAGCTTCACCATTACTGATTAAAACTAAGTCCAACGTACAAGACTGATTACATTCGATCAACCTACGAGCTTCACCAAAATTTTATGCCCAGATAACCTGTATCACTGGCTATGCTAGAACTCATCACTCCCACTTTTGAGATATCTTGATCTAGATCACATACTAGAGCTTCATTGTTCCTCTCTTCCCTATACTCAGCACCATGCAGGATTGCATCCTGGAAAACTAGTAGCCCATACTAGATCTCAAACTGAAGAAGCAACCCAAGGTGATCTTCTTCTTAGTAGTGCTACCAATCTGAATCAACATAACCATGGAGGTTAGTCTTCTAAGTCATATGATACTTGAGCCCATACTCAACTATACCCTTCAGTTACCTCAATGCATGATTTTCAAGCAGGTGAGCATGTATCAGATATGTCTGGAACTAGCTCAGGTCATTTACAACAAAGCATGTGCCTGGGCTTGTATTCGTCAAGCACATCAATTCAAAAAATCATTGGACAATACATCATAGAATCAATTGTCTCTAATGAAGCATCACTCAATACCTTCAAGTTCGATGCCATAGGTGTGGCCATGGTCTTGCAGTCCATCATCCCAAACCTCTTCAGGATCTCCAATGCATACTTCCCTTGTCCAAGGGAGATTCCATCTACACTCTGCAACACCTCCATGCCTAGAAAGTAGCACATTATACCCAAGTCCTTTATCTCGAACTTGGCAGCAAGTCTCATTCTTGCATAATTAATGAGTTCCTCTTTTCCTGTCAAGAACAGGTCATGGACATATAATAGGAGCATCACTGGTATTATTCCTTCAACCTTGAAGCATAGGTTGGAATCTTCTTTACTCTTAATAAATCTTAGAGACATCAGTAATATGTCCATCCTATTGTACTATGTCGAACCTTAGGATATTCTCCAGTTACTCCCTCTGAAGTAGAGAATCATTCTCCCTCTTCCTTTCATACTCTATGTATTGAAACATTATGTACTGGAGTGACAAGTAGCTTCCTCTGCTACTAATATTCTACGTATACATATAGGGTAATTGGATACCAAGATCCTCTATCTTGAACCTTTTGAAAATTTCTTCTTGCACCCATATGTGAGCTTGTCATCCTCTATAGGCTTTCATCTTCAACCTTATAGAAAAGGTTAAGATCTTCATCACTCTAGGTGATACTCAATCTCCTCATGTATGTGTTATCCCATGGGTTCCTTCTGAGCTCGTACAAGTCCTTCTTTAATTTGCACACATGAGTCTACCTGTCACGTGTCTCAACTCCCAACGGCTGTGTTAGCACCCTGTAATTTTCCTATGGTTGCTGTAGAAAGTCACAGGGGTAACCATTTCAACCAATATTTAGAATTCCCTCTATCCAAGTCATTTAGAGAGGGCTCTCTCTTGTCAGGGTAGCATTCACATACACATTTAGCTTTAACAAGCACACATAAGACTAGATTTCTGCTAGTAATAAGATAGTTACAAAATAAAACAGGGTGGAAAGACAAATAAAATAAAAACCATTAGGCCATGGAGTCAAATTCTGTAACATTTAAGGACATTACAGCAGAGTAGGTGCAGCATTGAGAGAAATATATTTAAAGTGATGGAAAGCAGAAATAATAAATGAGCCCGGTGAAACATAGAGGTGTCTATCAAGGATGAATCTCTTGCACCGCCTTTAGTAGAATGAACAGCAAAGGCTAGTCTCTACAGTGGAGCATAGGAGATGAATTCCAAAGAATTTACCATAACACACTAAGAAATGCAGCATCTGATACGAGGAGTGCTTAGCTAAGAGTGAATTCCTTGTATACTAATCTATAGTGCATTAGCAGAAATACACAAAAAATGAAGTGATTAACAGGAAACAAAGACTGAATGCAACCACCATGATGAATCTTAGAAACACGGGAGCATATTTCTCATTAATACTTCCAAGAGAGTTACAGAGACAATACGAGAGAAGAATAATAATGAAAATTCCAACCCTTGCCTCATCAATTGAGGTCTTATTTATAATTTTGTTGCTCCCTAGACTAACCCAAAAATAAAGACCAATTATGTTACAAAAATTGGGAATCAAATCCCATATCATCATTCAAATCCTAACAATTTTCTAAGGTGGCATGCCTGCCATAATTCTTTACCTGAATCGCACTTTCAGTACATCATCCACTCCAAACCTGAAATGGAGATGCAGAGTATAAGATGCACGCTCGCTTTCCCTGATGGTGACGCCCAAGATATCCCTAACGGTTTCAACTTCTCAAGCATGACCTACTTCATTGAACCTCTCTAGTACTCCAACTGAGCATCGTATTCATGCAGACCCCTTACCCTCGAACACCTTGAGTAGCATGACATTGATTTTTGGCCATAGATCTCCTCTGCGCAGAGATAATCCATCACTTACTATGGCTATTTGCATGATTTCATTGTCTTTACCTTGGTTAGTCTCCTTTCACCTTTCGTCGATGAAGATGCTGCACACCGTTTATCTGAACCACATCAGACCTCAGTCGTTGATAGATGAGGGACCCTTGAGCAAGTTGCATTGGCCTCCTTTGATAACTACCATGCACCTTTTCTGCATGAAACCTCCTTTCATCATGGATCAAATGCATCGCAAGATCTTGGTCATCCATATGCACGGGCCCTACTATCTTGCTCTATCTTGCTAACCATCATGCATGTTGTTACCACGAGTGACATTCACGTCGTAGAGCACGTGTGTCATAGGATCATGGTCATCGATGGTTTTGAAAAAAGGTATGAATTTTGCGGTCCTTCACAGTTAAATAGGTTGTAGTTCTTCCTTTTGGAAAAAGTCTTCCACCGTCGATCTGACTTGGTCGTGCACTCACATCATTGCTTTCCAGGATCTGTGGGGTCTAGACGCATCGGTGGGATTTTCTGTGGTATCTCATGTCCACCTTGTTGTCCCTTAAGTTCGGGATGGGGGAAGTTCCCCTGTTCTAGTTTGCTTCAAAATATTAGCATTGGTGCAAGCTAGGTGCTAATAGCGACACCAACCCGAGGATTCTATCCTCCCTGTGAGGCAGCAAAGAACTATGTAGGCCATGTGTCTAATGCATTTGATCACCCCAACATCTCCTGCATTTTCAAAATTCACCTTAAAAACAAACTTAATGATGACATATCTTGAAGATATTACTGCCTTCACCTCGGGCTTTAAATCATGTCAAAGAGCCATCCACACATGCAGTATATTTTAAAACAAAAGAAAACAGCATATACAATGACTGTGGGTTTGAGTCATCCTACAAAAAGTAATGTTTGAGGATGTTGGCTTGCATGGGTAGACCCGAGTTTACTGTATTTAACCAAAAACACCCCTACCTCACTGGCCCTTTCGGTGACAGACCATAGAGCAGCCTGAAGTCTCACCCGAATTGATTCTAATGGGTTGGCCAAGGACTCAAGTGTCTTGGACCAGGTTTTGTGGTATCCTGGGTGTCTCATAGCTATTCTAGCCTGTGGGATCTCTCTCTGTCTGCGACGCACAGCTTCCTCTTACCTGCGACGACTCTATTCCTTATCGCATCGTCGTGCCTCAGGAAACGCGTAACTACTTCCTACGCTGATTCTCAACCGTAGCGCACCACAGCCCCTCTGCTGGCACGATATTGCCTCCTTGCGATATCCTACGGCTGCGGCTCAACATACTCAGTGCTACTCGTTCCGACTTACGGGACTCAATATACAAGGTTTCTTAACTCTGCAACTCTTAACTATCTGGGATGATATGTAGATAAACTCTTACACAAAATACTTATGGACTTCAACTTGCATTTATCTTCTATAGTGCTATAAACTGAATAACACATACATACATTAAACTGTAAACAAGGCCCATGTGATAACTGATAGATGCAACAAATAAACACAACACATAAATCAATCACATAACACACAATTTTAACATGGTTCACTTCTAGGATGGAAGTTATGTCCACATAATTGTGTTTCTATTATAGCTCAGGGGAAGGTAAACACAGTTCTGTTGCATTGCATATGCAGCTCGAGATCTTCTGGGTAACTTCGCACACAGCCTGGAGCCCTTCTCTCTTAGACCTCTTTTCTACTCTATATTGCACCTCTTACAATATACTCTTCCCTCTCTGTCGATCCCTACGGATCATTACATGCATGCTCTATGAGCCAACTACTGGTTACTGTAAGATAACTACAGTTAATAACAGAACCAGAGCTCGGATTCTACAACTATCTAATAATCTACAAGAACAACTAACAACTGAACAAACCAACCAACCCTTTTACAATACAAAATATATCCCTTTATAGGCGGCCTGAAGGTCTCGCCATTACAACACTGTGGGCCTGTCCCAACAGTAACCCAAAACCCTAACTAGTGACAGTCAGCATATCTGTACTTGAGGTAGCCGCTTTTCGTCACACCGCAGCTCTCTGCAGTCTTCCATGCTTCCCGACGCTGACCATGGGTACTGTGCACCGCTTCCCTGCTTCTATCCTTCGTCTTCAATACCTCGGCCACATTGCTCCTTTTCCTTTATGAGGGTAGCTGAGCCCTCCTATCTTTGCCGCTTCCTTCAATGTAGTGGGTGAGCTCTCTCTTCTCGGCCGCTCAAGTACTGTCGTCTTCCTTGAATTTTATTCCCTAAAATTCATGGTTTCCAGCTCTGCTTTGCAGCTAGAAACATGCTACAGTGTCATAGCTCTATCTTATCTCCTCTCCGCCAAAACTGTCTATCCGCTAAATTGGAAGCTTCTTCTGTAGCTGCGGGACCCTGCTCCAACAGTCCCCTAACACTTACTTGTGGCTCATCCCCAAGCCACTACCAGCGGGCTTCTCCTGCTATAGATTCTCCTTGGATTCCTGTGAAGTCCGTTGAAACTTGTCCCAAAGTCCTGCGACTTCTTTCTCCATAGCTTCAACACGCTCTTGTGCCGAGTCAAGCATAGCTTGACTAATACTGGAGTCCTCTGTTAACTCAATTTCATTTCTAGTGTTTTTGAACTCCCTAACTTTTTGCTCGACCGTATCGACTATCTTTGTGATTTGCTCCTGATATGGTTGAAGCAGGTCATTGATGTGTATCTCCTATGCTCTCAACCGCTGATCTTCCTGCTGCAAGCGGTTCATCTCCTTCATCTTTCTCATCTTCTAAAGAGTTGTTAAGCTCTTGATTTCTTCCTTTATTGTTGTTGTGGTATTCTCTATCTAATGAATACTTTGTTGTATTTCTACTTTCTCGGGGGGCTCATCTAACTCCGACCATGCGCTCGTCGCATCAGCTAGCACTGACAGTGCATCGTCTATGTGAGATTGTATCTGTACGGAAGTGAGTCAGAAGGCCTCTACTCTAGCTTCCTTGTCTTCCTGGGGGGTGCCTGGTGGTCTAGCCTCGAGCTTAGCAATCTATGCTTTGTGGTCTTCCTCCATCTTGGCCATCGTTTCTTTCATCCCGGTGACTGTCTCCTCCAGAGCCTTTGCTCTGTCTGCAACTCTCCTTACCTTCTACGGGATAGGCAAGGTGAACTCAATATTACATTGGGGAAACTCCAATGCAATGCTCTGTAAGACTTGAGAGAGATTCTGATCTCTTTCTTGATATGTTTTTAACTCATCTGCCTTTTTCTAATAGCTGGTGGCGAGTGCTGCATTCTGTTGCTTCAGCTGCGTGTTCTGTTTATAAGTTACGAGCTCTCTTCCTCTGAGCTCTGCGCTTAGCTGCTGCTGGATCATCTGTAACTGGTCAATGTGGAACTCTGCAAGGTTAACCTCGATGGGTTGCCTAAACTGTATTGGTGCATCCATAATTGATGCAGGGAACCAAATGCTCCCTGGTGGTATCAAAACTGTGTTTATGCGATCCGTTGCCAAGATTTCCTCACGGGAAATCGACTGTGTTGAGCTTTCTCCTGCGGTCACCCTTACCGGTGGAACCTATGTCATAGCAGTCTTCTCACTAATTGCTTTTAGGTCCAGAAGATGCTTTTCTACCGCCCTCTACATTTTTTCCTGCGATGTCTCAATCACCTCAAATGAGTCCTTCAAGGTGTCATGCATTCTTGTTGCAATAAGTTCATAATCATCCTCTGTCAGTGCAGTCTTCGAAGGTAGTTTTGTTACTTTCCTCTTTTTCTTCTTCGGTATCTCTGGTATCTCTTATTCTCCATCTTTTGTCATATGTGCCTCTGGTGGCACTTGCTGTGAATCTTTCTTCTGTTCTCCTGGTAGTTGCACTTGTGCTGTATCCTGCGTCTGGGTCTCCACTTTGTCTTTGCCTTTGTCTGATGGATCTGTCTGGGCGGTATCTGATGGTAGTGGTGTGGTATCCTCGAATGCTTGCTTTCAGTCATCATCGAAATCCTTAACGACGCCTTCACTATCCTTTTCTATCATCATGAACTAGCCATTAGCCCAATCGTCCCTTCTAGACCTTTTTGGCCTCAGATAGATTCTATGGTTGTCTGCCATAAAATTAAGCCGGTTATCATATATGTCCACAATTTCTGTGTTGATTCGTGGTGTTTCTTGGATGGTTTTCTTTAATAGCTTATAGTATTCATAGAATACTATGATATTAACCTTTTTCTTTGCTTGTATATTGCTCTCCCATAAGTTGGCATAGCGCACACCTCTGGGTGCGCCACTTGCTAGCTGTGGAAACTGGGTATGGGGCGGCTCCTTCCAGCCGATGAATGCACATCAAATAAGCAGCCATGAGAAATGGAAAGGGTGGCTTGCTTCATCCTGAGCTGCCAAACAATTTTTCTGAAGCATATTTAATAAAAATAAAGACCAATTGAACTGTTCCCCCTCTGCAAATTGTATGGCAAGGTTAATCACCGATCCTGTGACTTCCTTTGGCCTAACCTTGGTTAATAGTCTCCCTGCAAACAGATTGGCTGTAAATCTAAGTGTGTCATCTATTAAGCTTGCAATGTCATAAGCCCGTCCTCCCCTTTGTAGCTTATACTTGGCAACTAGGGATGGTTGTAGCTTGGAATCCTTGGTCTTCCCTGCTATCTAGATCTCGGGGTCTTTGCCAGTCTTGGACAGCCCGGTGATGCGGTGTATCAATTCAACGTTCAGGTCGACCCTGTTACCTAGCCAGAGGTAATCTTCGTGTACACACGAAAGTAGGATGCGCACTACGACATTAACCTCTACACCTCATCCAAAATGAGGTAGTCTCAACAAATTGAGCAGACCTGAGCGCTCAAGAATCTGGACATGTGCCATGGGAACATATTCATCTCTTCCTATCCTTGGGTTCTTCTGGATCGTAAGATACTGATCCGGCCAGAACTGAGGATATGTATTAGCATCTCCCAAGTTATAATCTGTAAATTTAACAACAGAGGCATATCCTAATAGATATCCATTTTCCTTTACTCGAGAATCAATCGGTGGTATGGGAACAGTAAACTTAGCACTCTTGGGAATTTTTACCTCTGGTGCGCCTTCAACTCATGGCATGATGTAATCTGCTGCACTATGAACTTCTTCCTCCAGCTCAGAACTAGATCCTTCTATTATCTGAGAGTGGATCCTCGTTTTTGGTGGTTCTCTGGTCTGTGATGAACTCGGCGGGACACCCTTAGATGGCATCATCATAGGGGCTGTAAGGCCACCACGTTCGAACCTTTCCAAAATCGCTTCTATAGGTTCCTCCTTGGACATAACCCACTCGGTGTAAAACGCTGGACGTGCAATGGCTGCAATCTCTGGAAATCACAGCACTCTGTAACGGGATTAGTTCTGCATAGGGAAACTGATCGATGCACTCTATAACTCTCGGCTCTTGAATTCTTGCAAATGTAACCCTCCCGAATGAATAATTTCTGCTTTTATGCCAAAGACGATAATATCGGACGCAATGGTCATCTAGACTGAATCTGTCGGTCATATTAATTGCATGGACGAGACCACACCCGTCATCCGATCCTCAATAAATGATGAAATCTGATCAAATTTCCCTCGAAGTGTGTGTGTACAGGCGCCGGTCTCGTCGAAGATTTACCAAATCTGGAAAAATTGATTACACTGCTGCCAAATACACGGTAAGATATACCGGTCATTTCTTCATTAATTGCCTGTCAGAAGGCGACTTGACTAGACCTCTGTTTCCTTACGAAAGCGGGTACGTGGTATGGAGAGACATCGCCTCGCTATGATGCAACACCACATCCTCTGCTCAAAACAAACTTAACCACTTTTTTTTTTAACTCACAGGCCACTGATGACTTGCGCAAAATGAACCGTCCTTATGTGATTCCTCATACTTAGAATACCTTCCGGTGTAGACTAGTTCCCGGTGCGATGCCTCCTTTCAACTACACTAGACATCTACACCACCGTAAGCTGTCTAAGCTAGGGCTGTGAGGTGGAGTTGTTATCACTATAGATCTTAAGCCTACTACCATTGATCAATGTGGGAAGAAGCTCC
Organism: Pseudotsuga menziesii; assembly: GCA_001517045.1. NCBI lineage: Eukaryota > Viridiplantae > Streptophyta > Pinopsida > Pinales > Pinaceae > Pseudotsuga > Pseudotsuga menziesii. The sequence goes on along the minus strand of LPNX011158695.1, from coordinate 533,549 downwards.
CCATTCAGTTTGTTGAGCTGAACGGCACCTCCCTCTGTAACTTGTTGTATCTGGTATGGCCCCAACCAATGCATCTTGAACTTCCATGGAAACTTAATAAACTTACTGTCGTGGAGGAGTACTAGGTCTCCAATCTGAAGAGTCTTAATCTTAATGTGTCTGTCATGCCAAGATTTTTCTCGTGCCTTCTACACTTTCTTATGGAAGCCAGCGATGAATCTGTCTTCCTCTAAGGCAAGCAGCTGCACTAGCCTTTCATCCACTGTGTCTGTATCAGTCATCCCGGTAATATGAGCAATCCGTAAGCTGGGAAGAATATACTCCATAGGCATAACAGCCTCCTGTGCATACACCAAACTGAAAGGTGTGTATCCTGTAAGTTTCTTGCATGTGGTCCTATACGCCCATAATACAGCGTTAACTCTGAGGTCCCAACCATTCCTTTGACTGTTGTAGATCTTTGTAAGAGTGTTTTCTAAAATCTTTTTAAAATCCTCCACCATACCATTAGCCTGTGGGTGGTAGGGAGTGCTCTTATGGTGCTGAATCTGAAATTCCTCCGTTAAGGCCTCAATGGTGCGGTTCAAGAAATGTGTGCCTTGGTCACTCATCAAAATTACTGGGCATCCAAATCTACTAATGATGTTTTCAAAAAGGAATTGTGTAGTTGTAGCAGCATCACAATTTCTTACTGCTTTGGCCTTCGCCCATCTGGTGAGGTACTATGTTCCAGTGATGATGTATCTCGCACCAGTGCATTTTCCTGGTGGGTTGATAGGACCCACAAAGTCTATAGCCCACTTGTCAAATGCGCATAGTGTAACCTACGATCGTAGCGACATTTCATCTTGTCGCGAGGGTTTTCCTACCCTCTGGCAGATATCACAACATCTGCAAAAGTCCTTAGTTTCCTTACGCAATGTAGGCCACCATAATCCTACAGCTAGGATTTTCTGTGCAGTCGGCTTTCCTGCGAAATGACCTCCTACGGTTCCTGAATGTGCCTCTCTGATGATAGCGTCTTTTTCATGCGGCATCACACATCTGCGCAGGACTTCATCTAGACCTAACTTGTATAACTGTCCTACGATCAGGGTGAAGTCTGCTACTTTAACAACCAACTGCTTCTTTTGCTACTTAGTAAACTCGTCAGGTGCTAATCCTGTAGTGAGAAAGTGAGTGATATCAACATAGTAATCGTCAGTGATCTGGATAGAAAACAACTGCGCATCCGGCAAATTGTCCTCTAAGTTACTCGGCTCTTCTCCTGAGTCTATCCTCGACAGATGATCAGGTTCGGCGTTCAATCTTCTTGGTTTTACAATGATTTCAAAATCATACTCCTAAAAGAGGAGTAACCATCTGTAGATTCTCCCCCCTAACACTGGCTTATTGACCAGATACTTCAATGCGGAATGGTCAGTAAACATCTTGAACGAGGCACTTAATAGGTAGTGCCTGAACTTCTGCAGCACGTACACCATAGCTAAGCCTTCTCTTTCTGTCGTGGTGTAGTTCTTTTCTGCTGTCGATAGCTTTTTGCTGGAATATGCGATAGGATGATCAATATCCCCTTCTCCTGGTTGTGTTAAAACAACCCCTAGTACGATGCCAGATGCATCCACATGTACATGAAACGGCTTAGTCCAGTATGGAAATACTAAGATGGGTGTTGTAACCATCTTCTCTTTAAGTGTGTCTAGGCTCTGCTGACATTCCTCGTTCCATAGGAATTTTACATCTTTCTTTAACAATTTCTCGATCGGTGCTGTGATCTTTGCGTAGCCCTTGATGAACTTTCTGTAGTACCTGGTATGACCAAGTACTATCCTCAATTGTTTTACTGAGTTGGGTGCTGGAAGATTTACAATGATGGTGATCTTTGCGGGATCTACCATCAAGCCTTGTCTGCAAACAATGTGACCCAACAGAATACCAAATGGCACACAGAATATACATTTCTTCAAGTTTAGAGAAATATGGTACTACCTACATTTCTCTAACATCAGTCTTAAATCTCCTATGTGCTTGTCAATTAGTCCAAATACAGTCCAATCATCAAAATAAACTTCTAGGAATTTATGGATGTATTCTTTAAATACAGCAACTATTACTCTAGAAAAGATAGCTGGTGCATTTTTAAGACCAAAGGGCATTACCATATACTGGAATGAGCCCCATTCTGTTGCAAAGGTGGTATTGGATTGATCTTCTAGATGGATTCTGATCTGATGATAGCCTGAAAATCCATCAGTGAAGGAGTAGACCTCCTGTCCTCCCACGTTGTCTAACACCTCGTCAGTGAACGGTGTTGGAAATGGATCATGAAGCGATGCATCGTTGAGTTTATGTAGATCGACACAGATCCTGATGTCTCCTTTAGTTTTCTTTTCTTGTACAACCATGGGACTAACCCATTCGCTCTCTTCTACGGCCTCAATGATGCCTGCTGCTAGCATCTTATCGATTTCATCCTTAACTTTTTATTTATAGCATGGATTTAATCTATATGGACGCTGCTTGACTGGTCTAGCATCCTCCTTCAATGGTATCCTCATTACTCCCAAGTCTTCGACTATTCCCTTCATCTCTGTGAACTTGGTGGGAAATAGGTCCTAATAGTCATGTAGCAAGTCTGCAATCTGTCCGACTATTTCATTGTTCCAATAGTCTCCAATAGAGGCAAACTTTGGTTCTGTGTCTGTGCCAATATTGATATTTTTAATCTTGATGGGCTCTGTGATTGCTGGAATTTCTAACTGTGGTCCCTCAAAATCGCGAGTCCCTTCTGACTCTGGAATGTTGGTTTTACAAGGATCCTCATCCTCGTCCTCTGGTTCTGATTCAAAGTTATAGCACTCAAGTGCATCTTTTAGCTGAAGGGCCCAGTCAGGATGAGTTTGTACTGATAGGGTACAATCCTCAAATATCTTACTCCTTATTATATCTAGGGCTTGATCAACACTTGGGTACTCATATTCAAAAGCGAAGGTGAGTAGAAAGTTGTCTATTATAAGTTGCCATGTAGTTGTTCCCTTGCGCAGTTCAGTCTCTGTATACTAGTTCCTTGGAACTGTGTCCAAAGTGTGAATGAATCGGTGAACCCATTCATCCTTGGGAATGTCCGACCAATTCTGTTCACATGTATGAATATGTGACCTGGGGTCACTTTCTCCTGTGTATTTCTGCTAGAAATACTCTCTATCGATAGAAAATCTGATCGCCATCAATCTCTTAATATCATCCCATGATGTGATATTCTCTTTATGTGCATACCACCATCTTGCAGGTGTGGCTCATATTGTAAGGTCCATAGTTGCGATCCTCTGCTCGTGAGGAATTTGTTGTTCAAACTGCTTGAGAAAGTCCTGGATATCCGTTAGACCATGAAACGATGGAATCTCATTAATCTATGCGCCAATCCATCGCAGTGACTTAGTCAAGTACACGCATCTACGTGCTGAGACTTCGTGAAGTCTGTTTTGCCAGTTCTATAGACCAACATCTGAATCTGATGCGCATGAGCTGTCTCATCGCCAACTAATGTTCCCTTCTATAGTCAGATTGATGTAGTTGCTCTGGTTTATGGTCATCTGATAGAGGCTCTCCATGTTACGTGCCTCTTACTCTGCTCGGATAGGTTCAATATATCTAGGACCCTGAAAAGGATCCAACGGTGCGATGACCTGGATCTGCACGTCCTCAAAGGTCATTTGTCTTCTCTTTAGGTCGATAACGGCCATGTTACCGATCGCCCAATCAATGCCTAGTAGTGCTAGATATGGTCTATTATCGCCAATGATTTCTATAACTTCAAAGTCCGCGAAGCTGCGAACTCCGTCAATGTCAACTGGCACTTGCGGTAATCGACCCAGGGGTGATACTCGCTGTTGATTAGCTAATCTCATATGAATAGGCAATCTGACTAACTTAGGGCTACCCATCTGTTCCCATGTCTTCTTAGTCAGAACATTTACGTCTGATTCTAGATCTAGGATCACCTCATCCATTTCGAATTCTCCAACCTGTGCTATGAGTTGCATCTCTCTTCCGGTCCTTGTATGTCCCGTAATATTATGAATAGCACGTTGTGTACTGCTCATGGAAGAAGATGGCTGACACTGATCTATGATGCGCTGAATTTCTCCGATATCTTGCTCATTTCTTATAAGTTTTAAGCAACTCCGCAGGAAGGAATGTACACTTCCTATCATCTCATCCTCATCGCATGTGCCCGATGTGGTAGCCCATGATATCTGTACAGGGCTAACGCCATAAGGTGCTTGCTGTGGTACACCCCTAGACAGCAGTACCTACGATCCTGATTGCATAGGGTTATCAAGGAAAGTCTTAGCTTCCTAAAATGTTTGTTTATTCTTCTACAGGTCAAGTGGTGTTGCTTTGTTAGGAGCCCTGCACACCCACTCCTGACCTGTGTTCTTTTCAGTATCCTGTGATGTCTCACTAGTGGAAACACCGCTGCAAGTCACAATGTTGACTCTTGGTTTTGGCTCTTCCTGCTCAGCACCAATAAGCTGGATTTTCTGGTGTGCTGTTGGCTTAGGTTCTCCGATCTTAGCTATCAAGGTAGGAAATTCCTCGATAGTGTGATCATAAGATTTGCAATAGTTACATGTGGTGGTGGGAATCTGACAGTCTCTAGCATAATGTCCTACAACTCCACAGTTGTAGCAAGTAACTGGTCCGCGACCACGACCAAATCCTTCTCCACGGCCAAAGCCTCCTCCACGTCCTCATCCTCTGAATCCTCCTCCACGACCACCATAAGCCGGATCATCTTGTGGTCCTACTGCTGGACCCTGTGTTTCTGATTGGACTCTGTACAAGTCTTGCTTTGCTCCGACCATGAGATCATAGGCTCGGAAATCGTGTTCATCATGGCCTACAAACTTGCAGAAGACGTAGTATAAGTTCTTAGGTGTCTATACGTACTTCTGAAGTAGAGGTCACTGGTGAGGTAGATGTCCTCTTGTTTTGCATATTTCACACCACGGCCCATGGGTCTGTGGTAAGGGTTTTGGAGCCCCTGTCGCTAGATATTCTACAAAGACTGGATAGTTGTCTTTAGTATGGCATTATTCTTTACACCTTATGCACCATATGTCTTGCGCAACCTCTTTTCCTTTCTTAAGCTCATGCAACTCTAACGTGATATAAGCCAACTGTTTTTGTAGATTTGTCATGCCTGTGCTGGTTTTTGCTAGAGGTGAAGCCTCTAGTTTCATTGCCATCTCCAACGCGTCATCCTATGTCTGGAGTTTCTGCTGCATTAATGGCAGTCTGATGTGAGGGAGCAGCACTGTAATAAACCATTCTTTCTGTTGTTCCGGCGCAAACTCAAAGTTGACTTGGTCTATAAGGGCTTTGAATTTCTTATCAAAGTCCCACACTGACTCTGTAGGTAGCTGTTTGATGTATTTGAGCTCTGTAATGCACTGTGACTCAGACTTAGGTTTCTTAAACTCTTTAATCATGGCGGTCTTGATCTGGACAAATGTTCTGGGTACTGTGGTATACTTCATATACCATGTTAAGGCTCGATCTCTTAGTGTGGTGACCAACTGTACAAGTTTAATGTTATCGTCATTGATGGTTTTAATGGTCCACATGGCTTCACATAGAAACCAATGCTGCTCTGGGTCCTCTGCCCCTATTCCCTTAAAGATAGGTAGCTTTATATCATCCCCCATTCTATTTCTACGCGGTGGATGTTGATTTGCTGCGTTACTACCACTCGGCGGTATAGGTGAAGGTGATGTAGCAATGATAGGTACTATCTGCGAGCTACTGGATGGAGTTCCTACGGGATTGTTCTGAGTCCCGGTCTATTTCTGTGGGGTGTAAGGGTGGTAAGGGATACCCCCCTCTGTTATTTCTGTGGTACTATGACTCTGTTGTCTATTATTATCTGAACTATCTTCAAATATGGGAGATCTGAAATCTACTTTATATTTATTTCCACTACGTGTACGTCCAATGTCATCAAAATCACTTTCAAACTCTTGTGACATTACTATCTTTACTTATTCATCTGAAACTAGATCCATTGTTCCTTTTTCATGTAATAACATCTTAATGGACAAGTTTAAAGATTTTAGGTACTTACCGTGATATCCTTTGAATAAGTAGTGCTCAGCCTCGCTGAATCTTTTTCTCTGTTCAACTGCAAACTCTGTGACGAAGCCTTATAGCACACTTGCAAGTTAGAATTCTACTGTCCTTGTGAGGGGATTATCAAGGTTCTTCACAGTCTGAATCAGCTCCGGTGTCCAGACAATGTCTCTTTTCTTCTTGAATATGCTCGTATCAGTCAACTTTGATAACCAGTCGTAAAGATCGTTCCCAAAGGTCACAAAAAACATCGCATGCAGTTCTGTAACTATATGTTTTTGTAACCAGGCCTCTGTACTCAGTCTAGGACTCCTATTCTCTCATTCAAAAAACTCTTTCTGGTTAGAACAAACCTACTCATTGAGTTCGTCTCTAGTAGGCCGCCACCAGAACATCAATGCTTAGTTTGTTCAAAACCGGCAACAGAACCATTTGTTGGCTTTCATGGGAAAACCTGGATTTACTGTATTTAACCAACAACACCCCTAGCTAACTGGCCCTTTCACCGACAGACCGTAGAGTGGCTCGAAGTCTCACCCGAAGTGATTCTAATGGGTTGGCCAAGGACTCAAGTGCCTTGGACCAGGTTCTGTGGAAGCCTGGGTGTCTCGCAGCTCTTCTAGCCTGCGGGGTCTCTCTCTGTCTGCGACGCGCAACTTCCTCTTACCTACGATGACTCTAGCCATTATTGCATCACCGCACCTTAGGTAAGGCGTAACTCCTTCCTACACTAATTCTCAACTGCAGCGCACCACAGGCCCTCTGCTGGTGCGATATCACCTCCTTGCGATATCCTACCGCTGCGGCTCAGCGTAGTCAGTGCTACTCGTTTCGACTTACGAGACTCAATATACAAGGTTGCTTAACTCTACAACTATCTGGGATGAAATGTAGATAAACTCTTACACAAAATACTTATGGAATTCAACTTGCATTTATCTTCTATAGTGTTGTAAACTGAATAACGCATACATACATTAAACTGTAAACAAGGCCCATGTGATAACTGATAGATGCAACAAATAAACACAACACATAAATCAATCACATAACACATGATTTTAATGTGGTTCACCTCCAGGATGGAAGTTACGTCCAGAGAACTGTGTTTCTATTATAGCTCAGGGGAAGGTAAACACAGTTCTAATGCACCGCATATGCAGCTCAAGATCTTCTGGGTAACTCCGCACACAGCCTGGAGCCCTTCTCTCTTAGATCTCTTTTCTACTCTATATTGCACCTCTTACAATATACTCTTCCCTCTCTGTCGATCCCTGCGGATCATTACATGCATGCTCTATGAGCCAACTACTGGTTACAGTAAGATAACTACAGTTAATAATAGAACCAGAGCCTGGCTTCTACAACTGTCTAATAATCTACAAGAACAACTAACAACTGAACGAACCAACCAACCCTTTTACAATACAAAATATATCCCGTTATAGGCGGCCTGAAGGTCTCGCCATTACAACACTGTGGGCCTGTCCCAACAGTAACCCAAAACCCTAACTAGTGACAGTCAGCATATCTGTACTTGAGGTAGCTGCTTTCCGTCACACCACATCTCTCTGTAGTCTTCCATGCTTCCCGGCGTTGTCTGTGGGTACTGTGCACCGCTTCCATGCTTCTGTCCTTCGTCTTCAATACCTCGGCCACGTTGCTCCTTTTCCTTTATGAGGGTAGCTGAGCCCTCCTATCTTTGCCGTTGCCTTCAATGTAGTGGGTGAGCTCTCTCTTCTCGGTCGCTCAGGTACTGTCGTCTTCCTTGAATTTTCTGCCCTAAAAGTCACGGTTTCCAGCTCTTCTTTGCAGCTAGAAACATGCTACAGCGTCGTAGCTCTATCTTATCTCCTCTCCGCCAAAACTGTCTATCCACTAAACTGGAAGCTTCTTCTGTAGCTGCGGGACCCTGATCCAATAGAGGAGCCTCCCATTAACCAAAGATCTGGATACCAATCAAACTTCCATCTCCTCCAACACATAAGCATTGTTTCCCATGAAGGCGAAGATATTGTAAGGGCCTTTCCCTAGGTGATCAAATTTTCCATGCTTTCCTTTCTCCTCATGGGGTGCGTCCCTCTGTCAAAAATTTCTTTCATCTTGTCCTGTAAAAGCTAGGTCTTGTCGAATATCTGCTCCCTTTGCTGTTGTAGCTCAATTAATTGATACATCCTCCTCTGGGTGGGGTTTGTTTTAACATCCTCTTCTTGCAACAACATCATCACTCCTAAGCTCAGGGAGTTAAGAAAAATTACCTTCAAGCCATAAACTTGCATGAACGATGAGGTGCCTATAGATTTCTTTATGCTAATTCTGTTAGCCCACAAGGCATGGATCATTTTGGTGTTCCAGGGGGATTGCCAGGAGGGCCAGGGGAGTAAAAGGTGAAATCTGCAGCTATAAATGCGCGGACCCAAAAAACTGATCAGTTACCCAGTGGTTCATGATTGCATACAGACAAGATAGAGGAATGTGAAACGTTTGGGACACTGAAAGATCATGCGTCTGGGGAAAAATGAAGCGCTTTGTAATTGTAGTTAAATATTTGAAAGTAGGACTTAGAAAGGGCTTTTTTCCCTGGAAAAAATTGGGAAACTCTTTTGCTTGTAAGAGAAACTACTTCCTTTTACAGTCAAAAAGTGCAACATTTGCCTGCTGGAGAGAGCGAAATGTGGAATGTATCAATGTGACTAAATGAATAATGTTGAAGAGGAACTATTTCATTTTCAGCCGTGTTTCATTTACTGTGACAGTATTTAACTTCTTGAACCTATGTTCTTGTTGAATGTTCTTCAGTATCTTTTAGGATGCTTTCCACTGTGAGTAATAAGTGTTGTTCATAAAATAATCGGCTATCTGGTTGTTTAAATATCTGTAATTGTTCATGTGTCTTGAAAGAAGTGTCAGCTAACTGTAACGCTTCATAATGCATGTACAAAATGTATTACTCACTTATGAATGATAATCCTGCTCCCTAGGGATAGTTTAGGTAGTTAGTTTCTTTTTCTTGTTGTCTGTGATTGGGATGTCAGTGAGTCTAAGATGAGAGGTAAGAACCCACGCATCACATTGTGACCGCTCCTCACATCTTATCACCCTGCATTGTTAATTAGGCACTTGCATTTCATAACTTAAGTCAATAATACCAAAACTCGGTGGACCGGGCCGTAACAGGTAAAGCCCTTGTTTTTTACTTGACCTACGGTAGCCGGACCGCAAACCGAACGGATTCCCTATACCAAACAGTCAATGGGCTAGTTGGGAATGTTGACTAGGGAGAATCCCTTACTGTTGCTACCTACGAATTTCAGGGCCTCAATAGTTTTGGTGTAAGAAGGAGGGCTGCCAGTGTATAGCTGGCCGAGGAAACCGGTTTTCCCGAGACTATTCTACCGGTAATAGTTCTGAAAGCAGTGGGTTTCGTAATCCAATTCCGGAAGAAAAAGAGCATCTATATTCTATTGGTAACGAAATTGTTAATGATTTGAGAAGACACTCCAGAGCATACGTAAAGAATATTGGAGGATTTCCAATCATCCCTGAACTACCCAGGAGAGAGTATAAAAGGAAAGACCGCCCTGTAGCAGAAGACTCCATGTTGGTTGGAGACTAGGAAGAACTTGTAGAAACAACCTTACAGGAAGATGTACTACCTTTAAACCAAGAAGGCCTAGAAACCCCTCACAGTTCTCCTGCTCATACTCCAGTTGGTTCACCTCCTCACTCCCCACCCAGACTCATGGCAGGAGTAAATGTTAATGAACCACCTAACCCACCAAATCCACCACCTGCATGGAGAGCCAGATCACCATTAAACCTGACACCTCCATTACATGACCTACCTCAAGCCTTTGATAAGATGTTTCCCAAGTTCGACTGAAATGAGAAAATACTAGTAGATGATCATCTACAAAGTTTTAACCTGGCAATTGAAGGATTAAGGGCCGGGGAGCATGAAGATGTGGTATGCATACTTTTCCCGCATACCCTTAAAGGAGCTGCAGCATCATGGTACTTTGGATTGCTTGCTAACTCTATCCCTGATTGGGATACCTTCGAAAGAATATTTAGAAGTATGCAACTCAGAAAACTCATGCAGCTCTCATGAAAGGGCTGTGCGCATTGAAGAAAGAAAGAAAAGAAAAGGTGCACAGTTTCACACAAAGGTTTGTTGCATATCTCAAGAATTTCTTTGAAACAGATAAGCCTTTGGACAAGGTGTTGATTGAGTACAATACTTCAGCTTTAGGTCTTGATTTGGCCATGTTTGCAAAAGGTAGGGCCAAGCCTACTTTGACAGAAACCTATGAAGAGGCTGAAGTAGTGGAAGCTGAAAGAGAAAGTATTGAAGATTACCCAGAACCATCAGGAGAAAAAGGTGCAGGAAAGAAATCCTTATTGTTTATTAAGCCTAAGGAAGAAAAGTCGCCATATTTGGAAATTATGGCCAAGATGATGTAGAAACTGTCCAACAAAATCATAGATATGGAGAAAGAAAAGGAAGCAAAAAAGTTTTATAAGCCATATTATAAGAAAAGAGAAGATAATCATCAGTCTCAACCGCCTCCTCGCAATACTGCATCTATGAATTTAACAGAGGTAGGCTTGGACAATTTTTGCACTTTCCACCAACAGCCACATTCTGAAAAGAATTGTCCTCAATGGATTAATTCGATGACGTTGGTCATGAATCAACTGTTAGATTCTAGATTGACAGAAGAAGGAGATGAAGAAAGAAAAGATAATTCTGCTTCTACTTCTACTAAAGAACAGGAAGAGGAAACCATGGCTTTATGGAATTTTGTCTCGTTGTTTGATGCTGAAGAGGAAAAGACTCAGGGGTGCAAAGACGTGATGGAAACCAATGTCACCACAAGGAGCCAAGGGACGGTTAAGGAAGACAGCCTTATACTCCCAAATATTAAGAGGCTGCAGAGAAACGTTAAGAAGAAATTTCAAGACAAATCGTTGGCTGATAAAATTCCAGAGTTCACTGTCACCAGCCAAGATCCTAGGCAGAGTGACGCGCAGGCCAAGCCAAGTGAAGCAATTGCTGGTAAACCCCATCCCATGGAGCGGCCTATGGATTATGACATAGTGGAGGATCTAAAAAAGGTGAAAGCAAATGTGCCACTATTCGAAATGTGTAAAGTGCCACAGCAAAAAGAGAGACTATTGAAAGCACTTGAAGCATCGGAGGAGAAGCTACCCGCCAACAATCAACCCCAGGAAGAAGAAGAAATTAGAGAAACCAGCGTTGGAGGTAAGTCTAAAAGAAAACATCCGCCTTTCCTCCTCACGTTTGAAATATTCAATCATAATGTACATAATTGCTTGGTAGACTCAGGAGCGTCGGTAAATGTTATGCCCATATCAGTCTGTAAAAGGATAAATGGGCAGCCTAAGCCATCCACGTGGAGGGTGTTTCAATTGGATAGAACGAATGTAAAGGTGATTGGTGAGATGGAAGATGTCCTAGTCCATATAGCATATAATGACAAAGTCTTCCAAGTTATTAACATCGTGGTCGCTGATATACCAGACGCTTATGGTCTTGTCTTAAGCAGAGATTGGTCAGCCAAATTAAATGGATATTTCGCTTCAGATTGGTCCCATCTTTGGTTGCCATACAAAGGGAGTCCAAACCAGATTAAGATTCTAAGAGAGCCTCACATGAAGTACAATGTTACTCAACTGGAGGAGAATAATGTGCCGGTGGACTCTGTATTGGGAAACTATTTTATTGAGTTGGAACTAGGGAATTATCAAGTGGAAGAAGCCAGTAACACTTCTGACACCCAGCCTGATCTCCTTCAATTTTCACAGGATGATGAGATTGACTGTAATATAGTAAGCTTAGAAGTAGGAATATATTCACCTTCAGTAGTTAGTGATTTTTGGATTTTGTTTTTTGATGGCTCAAAGACATTAGAGGGGTCAGGGGCTGGCTGTGTCCTGATCGATCCCTGGGAGAATAAACATTTCCTTTCATGTAGATTAGAGTTTGAGTGTACTAATAATACAGCTGAGTACGAAGCACTGGTCCAAGGCTTAAAGAAAGGAATTGAAATAAAGGTAAGTAATTTAAAATTTTTTGGAGATTCCGATATTATTGTAAAACAGATCCGAAATCAAATACATTGTGTTTATCCTCACTTAAGGCTTACCAGAATGAGGTATGGGATTTGCTTAAATGTTTTGATGCATTCAACATTATTTCAATTCCAAGAATTAAAAACGCAGCAGCTAACTTATTAGCCACTTCGGCAGCTAGGCTCGTACCCACTAATAATCGGTGTTCTGTTGAATTACTTTTCAGGCCCTCTGTACCTGATATGATTACGAACCTACGAGTGTTCGATGATGACCAACAGATCATAGAATGTTTAACAAATGACGAGGTGTTTGAAGGAGCAATCATAGACGATGAAGAGCATCAGGATGAGATGAAGTACGATAACTTCATTCCTAAAGGAGTCAGAATGTTAGAAAAAATGTTCGATTTAAATGAAAAATTCAGAAGACCAGCCAATGTGAAGACCCATAGCTCATATCTGCAGTTTGAGCTAATTAATTTAGGGATTGAAACGAGTCCTAAATTTTTGAATCTCAGAAAATGTTGTTCACCAACAGAAAGAGACAAGTTCGTCAACTTGTTTAAACAATATAAAGATGTTTTTGCATGGACATACGAAGACTTGAAAACATACGATACTAGCATCATCAAACATGTCATTCCCGTTAAAGCAGGCGTCAAGCCATATCAGCAGTCATTGAGAAAAATGCATCCAAAGTCAGAACCGTTGATTCAGAGTGAAGTGAAGAAATTATTGGATGCTTGAATCATTTTCAAAGTCAAACACTCTAAGTGGGTGTCAAATCTGGTACCAGTAAGAAAAAAGTCTGGAGAAATCAGACTCTACGTGGATTTCAGGAATCTAAACCGCGCCTCTGATAAAGATAACTACCATGTGCCACCCATGGAGCAATTGCTGCAGATGGTCTCTGGTTCTGAACTATTTTCATTATTAGATGGTTTCTCTAGCTACAATCAAGTGCTAGTAGCCGAAGAAGACAGATTAAAGACAACTTTTAGGACCAAATGGGGAACCTTTGCCTACAGAAGGATGCCCTTTGGGCTTATAAATGCAGGAGCAACATTTCAGAGAGCTATGGACATAGATTTCCGTGGGTTGATTGGCCGAAGTGTTGTAGTATACCTTGATGATATTACAATATTCTCGAAGAGAAGGGGAGAGCACACATTTCACTTGAGGAAAATTTTCGAATGCTGTCGTAAGTATGGCATTTCACTCAATCCTAAGAAGTGTGTATTCGCTGTCACGGAAGGAAATTTGTTGGGCCACATAGTTTCAAAGCAAGGGATCTCCATCAATCCAGAAAGAATTAAGGCTATTGAACAAATCCCCTTGCCCCATAATAAAAAGGGGATGCAATCATTCATGGGAACCATAAATTTCGTACGCAGGTTTGTGCCTGATTTCGCTCAAACTATTAAGCCACTGCAACAGATGGTCAAGCAGAATGCACAATTCAAGTGGACCAAAATTAAGAAGAATGCTTTCAGCAAAATTAAAACTACTGTTGCACACGCACCCTCCTTGAAAATCCCAGACTTTGATAAAGACTTTATTCTATATACTTTTGTGTCCGATGATTCACTTGCAGCCATGCTCACCCAAAAAGAAGAAGGGGGGGGATGAATTCCCAATCTCCTTTATGAGTACTGGTCTACAAGGGGCCAAATTGAACTACCTAGATCTGGATAAACAAGCGTACGTAGTATTTAAAGCAGTAAAGCAATTCAGGCCTTACATATTAAAGAATCGAACCAAGGTAATAGTTCCCTACCCAGTCATAAGATCTCTTCTTATACAGAAGAAGTTAGGGGAAAGAAGAGGCAACTGGGTAACAGCTCTTCAAGAATACGACCTTGAATTCAAGCCAGCCTCTATTGTTAAAGGTCAAGGGTTGTGTAAATTGATGACTAAAAGTGGGAACAATGAAGAACAATCCTGGGGGGATGAGGCCGAATTACATGTAATGGATGTATGTCCTCTATTTAGAGCTCCCGAGTCTTGGTATAGAGACCTTGTACATTACCTATAGGCAGGGATGTTACCTAAGCATTTGAATTCCAAACAAAGAAGAGTGCTACGTCTTAAATCAACATCTTATCAAATTGTGGAAGGGGTATTGTTCAGAAAGAATTATGATGGAGTTCTTCTCAGATGCCTAGAAAAGGAAGATGCGAAGTAAGTGATGACAGAATTGCATGACGGTCCTTCTGGAGGACATTATTCAGGGGATACCACTGCCCACAAAGTCCTCAGGGCAGGTTATTACTGGACTACGCTCTTTAGAGATGCACATGCACATGTCAGAAAGTGTGATATTTGCCAAAGGTGTAGTGGGAGACAGCCTAAAGCAGCAGCACCTCTAAAGCTTGTAATGATCACAGAACCATTCGAGCAATGGGGACTGGATATTATTGGAGAAATAAAACCAAATTCCTCTCTGCAGCACAAGTACATTCTGACCGCTATGGATTATTTCACTCGCTGGGTCGAAGCTATTCCGCTACGCAAGATAAATGAAGACGAATTCATCAACTTCTTACAAGACCACATCATGACCAGGTTTGGAGTTCTAGTTTCGTTAGTTTTTGATAATTCCAAGTACTTTTCATCAATTAAATTGACTGCTTTTGCTCATGATAAAGGGATAAAATTGCATTATTCTGCTAATTACTATCCACAAGGAAATGGCCTAGCTGAATCCTCTAACAAAAATTTGATTAGAATTTTAAAGAAGACTGTGGTAGAAAACCAGAGGAGTTGGCACTCAGCATTACCAAATGCCCTTTGGGCCGATAGAGTCACCCCCAAGTCTGCAATTGGAGTGTCTCCATATACCCTTGTCTATGGTAAAGAAGCCATCCTCCCTCCCAATATCATGCTACCATCTTCCATACTAGCTCAAGAGTCTAGAGGGTCTGATGATGAAGTTTTACAAATAAGGATATATAATCTACTGAAAGCAGAAGAGGCTAGGTCTAAAGCTAAAGAACGCTTTAAGCAACAACAAGAGTCAGTTAAGAGATGGTTTGACAAGCATAAAGCTGGAACAAAATACTTTGAAGTAGGAGACTTAGTCCTCAAATGGGACCACCCCCATGATGAGAAGGGAAAGCATACCAAATTAAAGCAGTTGTGGGTAGGCCCCTTCCATATTGCAGCCAAACTTGCTCCTTCTACTTACAAGTTGCAAGATATGCAAGGGTGGGAGGAGAACCTACCAGTAAATGGTTTGGTTCTAAAGCCTTATTTTTCTTGAGTTTTTTTATTGCTTCTGTCTTATGTATAAATAATCCGTCTAGCTGTCTTTTGAGTCATGTTTTTCAGTTTGCTTTAGTTTGATTTTTCTTGTTTTCAATAAAGGGGACGAACCTGTGGTTGCCTGGGGAACATCAGAATTTTTGGGAGTGATAAAAAATTTAGTGATCAGACTATGGGTTGCTATTTATATTAAATATTTTCTTCCATCTTAGTCGCTTTCTCGAATAATTATGTGCGCATTGAAGTCCTGCTTAATCCCTATGAAATAAACCGGATTCAAAGAGTCTAGAATACTATGTTGGGGCTCCATCCACATCACACTTAAAGTGTCCTAAGGAGTGACAGCATAGGACCCATGGAAAGGAGCAAGGTGAACAGTATATTAAATATAAATGATCCCATGCCAAGAAACGAATTCCAAAAGGAAAATAAAGAGTCAAAAAACTCCTATGAAAGCATCATAAATCAAAGCAGGTGCTGAATCATGAGTACTAATTTGCCTAAAGATCCTCTCCATCCGTGAGTTGAAACTTAAAGTATACCACTCACACAAAAGGACACTATGGGATAGAGGATCCTGAAATAAAATTCAGTAAGACAGGGCATTCAGGAGGACTCATAAGAAAAGGGACAAAAGTCCAAAAGCACAAAAAAGTGCTAAAATGGCATGGGAATGAGGAACAAACGAATATTTCTGTTTACCATGTGCTGCAATCCTATGGTGTCCAAGCTGTTGGCTACTTGAAGACAAAGGTAATAATGAAAATCATCTGTTGGCCTCAACAGAGTTATCTAGACTTGAAAGTCTTGGTTTCCACTCTCCCAAATTGGACTATTATCAATGATTGAAGGTACACGCTTTCGGCATTCAAGAAATCCAGATAGCTGGAAGAATTCAATAGGATGCTTTTGTTGTTAAAACAGTCTACCACTCAAAGCTAAATCACCCAGAGATCTAGGTTCGCCGGGTAATCGCCAATTGTTGTAGCTGCAACAATTCTCCCCAAATTTCTTAAATTTTGGACCCCTCCTCATGATTTTGCTTTGATCGTTGAATCCTTTGAGTTGTTGGTCTGTGTTTTAATTTTTAATGGCTACAAAATCTTAACTCTTGACCAAGATTCGGATTTTAATTGCATTAGAGTTTATGGTGGATGGCAGATGTTTAGTTTGATTTTGCTTGTTGATCGAACCAATTGTTCTTTGCTGTGGGTTGCCGTTGCAGAGGTATGACAAGTCGCTGTCCATTGTTGAATGTTTAAAGCTGACTAAAACACTTAGTTTTTCCATTGGATCGGGAGTCTTTCTTGTTTTGATCGGAAGCCTTAACCTTTTTCCTGTCCGCCATTGTGGATCCTAAATCAATTTAGCACCAGTAGTTCAAATCGTTCCGACTGTCGATTAGCGTTTTCCTGTTTAGCCGCGGAACTGAAGCCGTTTCTCTTCCGCCGCTGCAGATGGGAAAGCCATTTGTCTTCCAAAATGTAAATTCGTCCAACTTCCGACTTGCATCGCATGGCTCTAGCCTTCTCTTTTCCGTCATTGCGGCTCTCAAAGTCTTTTGGCTTCCGAAGTACAAATTCGTCCGACTTCCAATTAAAGCCTCTCTTGCCCGTGTTTCGCTTGTCCGTAAATTGTGCCTTTTCCACCGTTGTGGCTGGGAAAGCCTTTTGTCCTCCGATGTTATTTCCTTCCGATTGCCGACTTTAAGTTTTCCCGCCAATGAGTTTCCTGTTGACCGTCATAGGCTGGGTTTGTCAAGCCCACAGGTGGTGCGCCTTGCCATTTCCTTGTGGAATAGTCGTTTCAATTGGTAATATTTGTTGTTTTTGAATAATGCTTGTCGATTTGATTGCAGGCGGTTTTGAGGAGATCGGTCAATCTACCGTGGTGCGGAGAAAGACAGACCGTTTTGGAAAAAGTATAACTGAAACCAGGGGGGTCGCCAGGAAGGCCAGGGGAGTAAAAGACAAAATCCGGAGCTATAAATGCGCAAACCCAAAAAACTGATCAGTTACCCAGTGGTTCGTGATTGCATGCAGACAAGATAGAGGAATGTGAAACATTTGGGACAATGAAAGATCATGCGTCTGGGGAAAACTGAAGCGCTTTGTAATTGTAGTTAAATATTTGAAAGTAGGACTTAGAAAGGGCTTTTTTCCCTGGAAAAAATTGGTAAACTCTTTTGCTTGTAACAGGAACTAATTCGTTTTACAGTCAGAAAGTGCAACATTTTCCTGCTGGAGAGAGTGAAATGTGGAATGTATCAATGCAACTAAATGAATAATGTTGAAGAGGAACTATTTCGTTTTCAGCTATGTTTCATTTACTGTGAGAGTATTTAACTTCCTGAACCTATGTTCTTGTTGAATGTTCTTCAGTATCTTTTAGGATGTTTTCCGCTGTGAGTAATAAGTGTTGTTCATAAAATAATCAGCTATATGGTTATTTAAATATCTGTAATTGTTCGTGTGTCTTGAAAGAAGTGTCAGCTAACTATAACTCTTCATAATGCATGTACGAAATTTATTACTCACTTATGAATGATAATCCTGCTCCCTAGGAATAGTTTAGGTAGTTAGTTTCTTTTTCTTGTTGTATGTGATTGGGATGTCAGTGAGTCTAAGACGAGAGGTAAGAACCTGTGCATCACATTGTGACCGCTCCTCGCATCTTATCACCTTGCATTGTTAATTAGGCACTTGCATTTCATAACTTAAGTCAATAATACCAAAACTCGGTGGACCGGGCCGTAACCGGTAAAGCCCTTATTTTGTACTTGACCTACGATAGCCGGACCACAAACCAGATGGATTCCCTATACCAAACAGTCAACGGGCTAGTTGGGAACGTTGACTGGGAAGAATCCCTTACTGTTGCTGCCTGCGAATTTCGGGGCCTCAACAGAACCCAAATGAAATTTTATCATACATACAGGTGCCCCAAGGAGTGGTGAAGGTCATCTTCTCTTAGTCATCTGGATGAACCACAATCTGATTATAGCCCGAGAAACTATCCAACGTGCAGAGCCTCTAAGAACCCACTACTCTTTGTAAGATATAGTACATTTTGGGAAGAGGGTAATGATCCTTCAAGGAAACTCTATTCAAATTTATGAAGTCATTACAAATTCTTATTTCCCCTTTTTTATTTGTAACAGGAACTAGATTTGCCACCCAATGTGAGAATCAAAGGGCTACAATGATTTTGGCTTCGAACAAATTCTTGATATCCTTTTCCACTAGGGGCAACAGCTTGGGATTCATCCTTCTAAGCTTATGTTTGAACGTCATCTCATCCTTCTTGATTGGAATGGTATGATGGATGATATTGGTGTCGTAAGCCTTAAGGTCCTTGTAAATCTAGGAAAACACATCCAAATATTCTTTCATCGGTGAGATATACCTCTGTTTGGCTTCAGGTGAGAGGTTCCTTGTTATTTTGATGATCTCGGGCTGCTCTATTGTCCCAATATTCAACTCTTCTACATCTTCACATTTTGGGACCAATTGAGGCTCCCTCTCTACATCATCCAAATTGAAGAGCTTCTCTAGAGGGACTAGACCTATGGGAATGGAATTTCCCTTTAGCTGCAGAATTTCTTGCCACACAGGCTATTCTCGTACCCATGCCAAGCCTGAGACTACTGCAATTCAGACTCCCAAAATATTTCCTCATCGTCTTCTTTGGTGTCATTAACAACAATGGAATCCTCTTCCCGAATTGATTCCTCCAAATCCACCATTTGGTTTTGCAAAGGCTCTTAAGTGGGGGAAACTTCCTCCTGAAATTCATTTTCTTCATCGATAGCTGCTCCCTCAAACTCCCCAGTGAGGGTGAGGAACTGATGGATATTTTTATCATATTTGAACACTTTCTAGCTCTTCACATTATCTGGGATGGAAGTTCTGTGCCTCACCTCAATTTCATACTTCCCTATAGGATGTGCGAGGACATTGAAATCTGATGTCGAGGTAGCCAAGGAATTTGCCACGCAGTTCTGTACTCTAGGAATCAATTTGAAGCTACATTCCTCGAAGGATTCTATGAGGTCATGGGTGTTGTTTCATTAAATCCTCATTCGGGGATGCTTGGCTTGTTACTTTCTGGTTATTTGCTTGATTACTAGCTCAGAATATCCACGTAACACCACCCTCCTGACCTAGAGTTTATTCAAAGCCAGGATTGCCAATATCATCGCTTCATTATTTGTGACAGTCAAATAAATCTTGTAGGAATACCTTAAAGAATGAATTCCATGGGGTCTCATACATATCCCTACCCTTACTTTTCCTCTGCAAACTAACCCATCAAAATCCACCTCCCATATCCCGCCTAACTCATCTTCAGTAGGTACAAAGGCAACATTTTGAAAATGGAAACCGTCTTCATCTCCATCTGTAAAGAATATTGTGGAACCCATATCTGTGTCCAACGAGTATATGGGGTGGTTTTGTGGCCTCTCACCACTGGTTACCATATATGAAAACTTTTGATATCTGAAAAGTATTCTCTGTATCCCAAAAATGGGAATAGTGGCATACGACTTGTCCATCTTGAGGGCTCCTTTGAGCTTGGAAACCCAAGATCTTGATAACAGCATCTCAAACTTTGGGGGAATGTCATCCACCACCATGTCCATGACCACGGTTTTAGCAGGGATTTGAGCAAGAGAGATGACCAAGGATTTGATGAGGCCTAGGAGTTTGACTTTATTAGAATCAAAAGAGAAAATATCCTTGTAGGATCTAGTCACGTCCAATCCTAGTTGATCCATGATCATTCTAGGCATTAGGTTGTGGGAGGCTCTTGAATCGAGCATGGCATTGTGTAGGATGGAATTGTGTATGTTCAGGCTAACATAGAATGCGGGGAGGGTTCATCTACATGGGGGCCGAATAGGATGGTGGGCCTATCATATTGCAAATTCAGGTTATCCGATATGGCAGAGATTTCCCCCAGAGGTTACAAGACCATGGAAATTTTGTAAGGATATTATGAATTCTTCAACAATTCAATGAGGGGAATATATATTTTAATATTTCCAATTTCAGCCTCTAGGTTGACAGAAGCATGTCCCTGGTCAGAACTCCAGGGATTGTCTTCCCTTCGTTCCTTCCCTTCAGACTCCAGAACATTCTTGGGGTTATCTTTGAGAGGTGGGTCAATTTTAGGCTTGCTAATGGAGGCTTTATTCCCTGCCTCTTTTTTTATGACTGGAACATCTTTGTTCCTCTGGCTGATTTGTCTCTGCATGTCCAGAACGATGAGTTGGTACCCTCTTCTGAAGTCATTTTTCTCGCCGGCAAGTGTCTCCCCTCTTTCCAAGAAATCCTTGGCATGATATTCCTTGGTGACGAAAGTGATAGCGGGTTCATTATCCAACTGGCGAATTTCCTCCTTAGTTTGATTCTCCCCATCCTGGTCCACAAAATTCTCTTGGAATGGAGGTCTAACAGGTGGGTTGGGAGGATTCCTCTACCCGTTCTGGGAAATTTGAGGCCTTCTAGCATTAAGATTCCTATTTTTTTGTTCTTTCTTTTCCCTGGGAGGGGGTATGCCCTCCACTAAGATCCTTTCCATCATTCTTTCCATGGTTCTCAGCATTGTGTCAATTCTGGCCTCTTCCGAGCTTGAGGTGGAGGGGTGCTCCAGTTATTTTTCAACCTTTTTCTCCCCTTCCTCTCTTCTCCATTCCCCTTCATCTCTTTTCTTATTTCTTGCAGCGGCTAGGTTCACCTCCACTTCTATGGTGTCTTTCATCATAGCCTCCAAGGAGGTTGATCTTCTTTCACTTAGCCATAAGGAGAATTCACCATTGAAATATTTTGTGTATTGGAGTTGAGCGGAACCTATGGGAGGTTTAAATTGAGAAGGAATAGAATTGTACACTTTCACAAACCTATCTAAGAATTATTGGATTGAATCACTCTCCTTCCTCCTCATGGAATGATACTGAGAGAGCTACTGCTTGGAGTTCTTTTGATCTGCCCATTTGTCTTTGAAAGCATCCTCGAAGTCTTGATAGCTCAGAATAGATTCATCTGTGAGGTTTTTATACCATTTCCTTGCTTCAACAGCAAGGGTCTAAGAAAATATCCTGACCTTAACATCGTCGTGGTCTACATCTTCCAAGTCAACCTAGTCTGAAAACCACCCTAGGTGCTCTTGAGCCGAGTACCCTCTTTCTTCATAGAAATTCCTGAGCCTGGTGGAGTATCCCAGGGGAATGTCTTGTAGAACCACAGGAAGGTGTATAAGATCAAATATGTTGGCCATCCTTGGGGGTATAACCGGGTTTACTAAAGGGGTTGGGACTGGTGTGATAGGAATCAATAAGTTGTGAGGCACAGAAAGGTGGTGGGGAGTGGCAAAATTCAGAGATGAAGGCTGATTTTGTCCAGAAGTAGTGTGGCACGAAGGTGTGAAAGCAAATTTTCTTTTGCAAATGAGATTTTACAAGGACTGATCAGTGATGAACGTGAGGCACTCAGGATCTGGTAGGTATAGAAAACCACTGCCTAGAGGCTCTGAGGTCCTAGATCACCAGGCAATGTGGGGAAAGTCATATGCGGAGGTGTCATATGCCAGGTCAGAGGGGCTATATTTGGATTTAGTTTTGGGCAGGGATAACCCACACTCCTCATTTCAACATTCAGATATATCACCAATAGAAATAGCACTATCAGCCAGAAAAGAAAAATTCCTGACTAACGTTTGTAGCCTATTGGCCGTTCGGATCAAACTTTAAGGATCAAAAACTTCTTGGAAGGAATTTGCATCAGGATTTATTCTCATATGGGTTCTTCTGGTCACCATTATTTCCCAGTGGATCCGCTTTCACAGTTTTCATGGATTCTCTAGAGCATGTGAAACCAATTGTGTGTCTAGAACCATCTTCTCAATCGGGTCGTAGAACTGAAGTTGTGTCGTCTTTCTTGAGGATATAATAGCAATTAGGATCCCTAGAAACCACGCCAAGATGTTAGCACCCTGTAATTTTCTAGTGGTTGCTGCAAGAATTCACATGGGTAACCATTTCAACCAACTTTAGACTATATTCTAGCCGATACAGTCAGAAAGGGCTCTCTCTTTGTCACAGAGGAAAGAAACACATATGCATAAAGCTTTGGACAACTCGTAGAAGGATAGATTTATTTAGGCAACAAGGTGTTGATAGGTTTAAAAAATGGCAAAACAGACATACAGGGAAATCATTGAGCAATGGAGTTAAATCCCGAATCAATCAAGGTTTTTATAGAAAATATGAGACAGGGAATTTCCTTTGTATCCTCAAGAAAAGTAAGCAGCGCAAACAGTCAAATATCTTGAAGGGGTGGTGAAGGGAGAAGGAGAGAAAAATCCCAGGGAAGCAAGAGGCACCTATCTATGGATTAATCTCTTGAACCGTCTTTAGTAGAATGAACAGCAAAGGATAGTATCTGCAGTGGAGTACAGTAGATGAATTCCAAAGGATTTACCAGAACACACTAACAAATGCAGCGCCTGATACAAGGAGCGCTTAGCTGAGAGTGAATTCCTTGTATACAAATATAGAGTACATTAGAATAAATACACAAAAATGAAAGTGATTAATAGGGAACACAGTCTAAATGAAACCACCATGATGAATCTCAGAAACACGTGAGAATATTTCTCATTAATACTTCCAAGAGAGTTTGAGAGACAAAAAGAGAGAAGAATGATTTCTGAATGAAAATTCCAACCCTTGCCTCATCAATTGAGGTCTTATTTATAATTTTGTGGCTCCCAATACCAACCCCAAAATAGAGCCCAATTCTGTTACAAAAAATGGGAATCAAATCTCGGATCGTCATTCAAATCCTAATAGTTTTTTGAGGTGGAAGGCCTGCCATAATGCTTTACTTGAATCAGCCTTTCAGTATAGCATCCACTCCAAACCCAAAATGGAAACGCAGAGTATAAGATGCACACTCACTTTCCCTAATGGTGACGCCCAAGATCTACCTAACGGTTTCAGTTTCTTAGGCATTACCTGCATCACTGAACCTCTCTAGTACTCCAATTGACCGTCACATTCATGCAGACCCTTTACCCTTGAAAAGCTTGAGTAGCATGACATTGCTTTTTGTTCATAGATCTTCTCTACACAGAGATCATCCGTCGCTTACTGTGGCTATTTGCATGCTTTCATTATCTTTACCTTGGTTATCCTCCTTTCACCTTTCGCCGAAGAAGACGCTACACACCGTTGATCCGAACTGTACTAAACCTCAGTCGTTGATAGATGAGGGACCCTTGAGCAAGTCACATCGAACTCCTTTTCTAACCGCTATGCACCATTTTCGCATGAAAACTACCACCACCATGGATCAAATGCGCCGTAATATCTTATTCATCCATATGCACAGGCCCTTCTATCCCATCGCAACGCTCTATCCTGTTAACATGCATGTTATCACTGTGAGTGGCATTCCTTCCATAGATTGTGAGTGTCAAAGGATCGTAGGAGTCAATGGTTTTGAAGAGAGGTATGAATTTCACTATCCTTCACAGTTAAATAGGTCGTACTTCTTCCTTTTGGAGAAAGTTTTTCACCGTCGATCTAACTTGGTCATGCACTTGCGTCACTTATTTCCAAGATCTATGAGGTATAGACACGTTGACAGGATTTTCTTTGATTTCTCCTCTCAACCTTGTCATCCCTTAAGCTCAAGATGGGGGCATTTCCCCTGTTCCAGTTCTCTTCAAAATATTAGCACTAGTGCGAGCCAGGTGCTAACAATAGCTCCAACTCGGGGATGTTATCCTCCCTGTGAGGTACCTAACAACTACATAGTCCATGTGTCTTATCCATTTAATCACCCCAACCTTTCCTACATCTTAAAAATTCACCTAAAAAAAAAATTAATGATGGCGTCTCTTGCATATCTTACTTCCTTCACCTCGGGCTTTAAATCCCGCCAAAGAGCCATCCACACATGCAGTATATTTAAAAATAAAATAAAATCATATATACAATGACAATGGGACTAAGTCATCCTACAAAAAGTATTGTTTGAGGAGCCTCCCATTAATCGGAGCTTCAGATACCAATCCACCTTCCATATCCTCCAACACATAAACATTATTTCCCCTAAAGGTGAAGATCTTGTATGGGCCTTTCCATATGTGATCAAATTTTCCATGTTTTCCTTTCTCCTCGTGGGATGCGTCCCACTGCAACACCACATCATCTATCTATAAATCATCCGACTTGGTTCTTTTGTCGAAAATTTCTTTCATCTTGTCCTAGGAAAGCTGGGTCTTGTTGAATATCTACTCCCTTTGCTTCTAAATCTCAATTAATTGATACATCCTCCTCTGGGTGGGGTGTATTTCAATGTCATTTTCTTGCAACAATCTCATCACTGGTAAGCTCAGGTAGTTAGGAAAAATTACCTTCTAGCCATAGACTAGTTGGAACTGTCAGGTGCCTATATATTTCTTTCTACTAATTATGTCAGCCCACAAGGCGTGGATCAGTTTGGTGTGCCAAGCCTTCTTTTTTTCCTGCAGAATCTTCTTTATTATCCTCATGATGCTCTTGTTCAAGTATTTCGCCAATCCATTCCCTTGGGGGTAGTATGCTATAAAATGCCCCAGTTGTATTTGGTATTTGAAAGAGAAAGAGGTCATTTTATTTGAATTAAAGGTTGGGGCATTATCAGTAATTATTTTCTTGGGAACACCAAACCTGGAAAGGATATGCTCCTCTAAAAATTGCATGATTATTGTTTCAGTGGCTTGCCTTGTGGGGATGGCCTCGATCCATTTTGTGAAGTAATCAGTGGTAATCAGGATCCATCTATGTTGCCCTGAAGAATCGGGATTGATCTCTCCAATAAAATCTAGTCCCCATTGCTGGAAAGGGTCTTCAACCTAGATGTGATTTACAGGCAATGTCACCAACATTCTCCTTCCTTCAAAAATCTGACATTTATGGTAGGATACTACTTTCTTATCGGTGTCAAAGAACATCGTGGGCTAGTAGAATCCCGCCCTCATAATTTTGTTTACCGTGGTTTTCTAGTAGTGATTCCCTCCACATTCCCCTATGTGGAACTCCTCAATGAGTTTCTTAGCCTCGTGCCCGTCCATGCAATTCATCAAAAATACCCCAGGATCTTTCCAATACAGTTTCTTGTTTAGGATGCAGAAGCTTGTCACTTTCTCTTTGAGGAATCTGGCTCTAGTTTTATCCATGCACTGTGGAGCCTACAAATGTTATACGATGAAAATGACATCATCATACCATGGTGACGACAGAAAGTACTCACATATCTGGGGGACCAGTTGTGTCTGAGGCTCCTTCTCTTCGGCTAAAGTTCTCGATACCGCACCTTGGACATCATTCTTCTTGAACGGGTTCTCCCCTTTCCTTTCTTCTTGGATACTTCTTCATAGCTGGAAGGATCTGCATCAATGATGTCGCTCAACAGTGTCACATAACTGGAGTTTGTCTAAGGCCTCTTTCTTTATTTGAAAGTATCATCATACTATTCTTCATCTTGGATTATTTCTTGTGCCCAAGGTGGTCTTGCTCTCTAGAGGTGGATCTATTGTTCTCTTTATATTCTTCTAAAGCTCTTTCTTTCTCCATGGTGTCTTTGACCCGGGAAGCTTCAAGTTCCTCTTATGAACTGTCATTACTTGTTCTTTGGAATAATCTACAAGTCAAGTTCATTCACATGATTAGAAACATATCATAATTTCCAAAACATAATTAGTAGTGAAAAATATATGTCACATAGCCATGTGACTGTTTTAGCCAATGCTAAAAACATTCATCCATATCATGTATACATAAAATAACTTCTAGATGCATTCTATCCTAATGTTATTAAGAGTGTGTACTACTCCTAATATTCCAGCAAAGAGGTTTAAATCTAGATAAGTAGTAATGGAATGTAGTACAACAACATTGAATTCTTACCCATCATGTGCAATTCAGTAGTATAAATGTAAATACTCAAACATGCATAACACATCAACTGAATATAAACAAATGCATAACCAAACAATATCATGAAATGACAATTGAATACTCATCTTTATTTGTTTCGTGGGTAGACTCCTTCTTGAACCTTCAACTTCATCATCCTCTTCATTCATAACAACATCATTTCTTATCCAAATTCTAATATGGATAAGAGGTTCTTCAAATATTTAGTCCTTCATATTCCTCATCGCTAAATGGATCTTCTTTGAATCATGAGAGCTTGATCTTCAGTTGCTTCTCTTTTCTTATTATGAGTCGAGCTTCTTCTTGTGTTGTCTTCTTCTTCTTATAAAAATATCTATTTCTTCTTCAATTGCTTCGTCATAGTATCAAACACTTCCTTTTGGTGTGTTCAACGATGACACATGACGGATGAGATGATCTTTAATAGAATCTGCAATTATTCTCTTGTCTCTAGCCTTAGCCTCATCTCCCTCTAGCTCTTAGAACTTCCTTACTGAAATACTAATCTAAGTCAATTTCTTCAAGGATCATGGATTTCCTATACTTCCATACTTGGAAGTTGTCAGCTTCACCAAGCTTGTCATCAAGCTGGCGTGGTTAGTCATTTTTAAATGAGAACCTCAAATGTAAATAGCAAAAATTTATATCTTACCAATTTGAGGTGTTCGTCCTGGTTCTGGAGCTAGCTGATCTAGGGTTTGTCAAAGAAACCCTAATTTTCAAAACTTGGAATTTCAAAATTATGATTGGATAGAAATATGGGTCTATTCAAGGTGAGCTGTCCAATGTACTCCTTTTCTTAAAACAGTGTAGGGAAGCTCTAGGAACAGGAAGCCGTAGTTTTCCAATTTCTTCTGCAGAAATGACTGATATTGCTTCTGTTGTATCTCCGAATTTTAGGATCCTTAAAGTCTGAAACTTCTCACTATGATATTCTGATAAGTATTATTTCCATAGCCATAGGTTAGAGAAGAAATGGATTCTCCAACTGGAACTTATGCTGAGTTTCCCAAGGTGACGTTTTTGTGGATTGTTCAGCATAGAAAAATGTGTATGGAATGCCATGTGTCACTATTTCACATTCTGGATCTGAAAAATGTACCATAGAGACTACAGTCTGTTCCCTACCTGGAAAATCTTGTGAAATTTTGTTTGGACCTTCCTAGCCTGATATATAGCAAATCCCCCTAGGTCACATGTTTATGACTGTATTCTAGAGGAGTCTGGAACCCTGATTTGAAGGAACCATATCTCTTGAAGTATAGCAAATATGAGTCTGAAACATTTACACAGTGTATAATACAAATTTATCATCGTTCTTCAAAATTTTTGGTTTCTGATCCTTCTCCAATCTTTTGTTATATCGAAAGTTCTAGGATTACTAAATTCAGTCTTCTAAGGTTTTCAGGCATGAAACCCTAATTTCCATTAGCTACCATTGCAGATGTATTTCGGCTGCACAGTGAAACTTCTCTGATTAAAAAAATTCTACCACCAATAGATGCACCCTAGTGAGGTGAGTGAGCTTATCTTTCCTTTCTTAATGATCTATGGAGAGAACACCTTCAACTAGGAATCCCTAGTTCCCATAGTTGCACAGTGCCTTCTTTTAGAGAGGCTCTGATACCATGTTAGATTTTCTTCAGATATGATTAGATTATATAGGATATTTATCTAAAATAATAACAAGTAAAAAAAAATTCATAAAATGCAAAATATGCACAAGACAAAAAATATTTTCATCGGGGAAACCATAAAAGAGAAAACCCCGCAAACTTCTTTAGAATAGTAAGATGATCAAAAGCAGTAATTAGAAATGTTCAGCAGTTATCTTTCTCTCCTCCTATGATTGTCTCTCTCTCTCAAAACTCCTTAGAGAGTGTATGAGGTGTGTATAAATGAGGGAGAGAACCTCCCTATTTATACCCTTTCAATTCACTAACCAAATATAAGACTCGATCCTATATGTCATCTCACATGGGGCCCACTTCTCCTAGAGAGACCACAATTACATATTGCATGATGTTACACTAGGGACTATTGTCTTGACTTACAACAAAGGTTTTATCTCAAGATGTAGACACAATTTAGACATACCTTAAAGGGGTAACACACATCCCCAATGGGGGTACAACAACATACAATGATAATATACATCAGAATATCTTCCGAACTTACAAATACATCAATAGTTGACAGTGGATGTTGAAAACATATGACAGGAGATAAGAACAAGTTTTCAAACTTAAGAAAACAAAAGGGTAAAGTCACATTTGGGGACAATTCTTTAAGTAATATTATTGGGAAAGGCGTCATGACTATAGGAAAAGACAAATCCAAAATTGTGTTACTTGTAGAAAATCTGAATCCTAGTCTATTAAGTGTCAGCCAAACCTATGACCAGGGGCACATTTGCATTTTTTATTCTTAGAAATGTGAGATAAGAAGGAAGAACTCGGAAAAAATAGTTGGTGTTGCATGTAGAACTCCTGAAAATGTATACATACCAAATACAACATAGTCTGAGAAATGTCAGATGAATTTAGTGAATGAAAGTGGGATATGGCATAGAAAGTTGGGGCACAATAAATTTGATAATCTAGTAAAGTTTAGAAATCTTGGAGTAGTGATAAACTTACCAAAGATCAAAAATCCTTCAAATCCTATGTGTACTCATTGTCAGTTAGGGAATCAAACTAGAGTAAGGTTTAAAACAAAAGAAATCTCAACCTAAAAACCCTTAGAGATGGTTCACACTGATCTTTGTGGACCTACAAGGACCAAAAGTATGCAAGGAGAGTCTTATTTTATGTTGTTCATTGATGATTTTACTAGAATGGCATGGGTATTTTTCCTCAAAGAAAAATCAGAAGCATTTGACAAGTTCAAATATTTCAAAACTCTTGTTGAGAATGAAACAAAATAAAAAATAAAATGTCTTAGATCATACGATGGTGGTGATTTCACCTCAAAAGAGTTTGATATCTTCTCTGAAACTCATAGAATTAAGACAATTTTTTTTGCTGTCAAAACACCTCAGTAAAATGGGGTTGCTGAGAGAAGGAATAGAACATTCCACGAAGTTGCAAGGACCATGATCAATGAAGCAAAATTTTCTGATGGATATTTGAGGGAATCCATAAGCACAACAATATACATTTTAAATAGGGGACAGCTCAGGAAAAAGAATAATAAAACTCGTTATGAATTATGGTTTGGAAGAGATCCTTATGTAAAATATTTTAAGGTTTTTGGAAGTAAATGTTACATCAAAATACTTGATGAGAATCTTGGAAAATTTGATGTTAGATCCGATGAAGGTATATTTCTTGGATATTCTTCTACCAAAAGGCATACAAATGCTACAATTTCATATTACATAACATTGTTTAGAGTGTCGATGTGAAGGTGGATTATTTAAAAACAAAGAAGTTCAAACATCAAGAGAATATACTCAATAGTGAAAGTGAGGATGATGATGAGCTAGTTGGTACACAAACAGATGTAGAAGAAAAAGAAGATATACAAGATGAAATAGATATCGAATAAGAAGAGGATGATACTTGATAAGAAGAAGAAGAATATCCTAGAAGAGACACAAAGACACCCTCCAAGATAGTCCAAAATAATCATCCTGAATACCAAATCATTGGAGATAAAAATGCAAGAGTACAAACAAGAAGACAATTAGTGTATCAAACAAATATAGCACTGTTGTCATGTATTGATCCCAGGTCAATCCAAGAGGTGTGCAAAGATTAAAGTTGAGTCAAATCTTGTGATGTCCCAAGTCTGGTGTGTAGACTTGAACACTATCTAATTCTGTAATTTAAATTACAATTTCTGAACTTTGAATCAAACCACTCAGAGCCTCTTCAGACAGGGAAAGTCAGGGGTTTTTTCTAGGAAATTTTGTAGGAAAGAGGAGTGAGAAATAGGAAGCAACCAAAGATATTTTATGCATATAATTTACTCTTCCCTAACACATTTATATATGGTTCCATTTAGGGTTCAGAATCCGCTATGCGGAAACCTACCTCCATGCTTCTGGGCAACCAAACCGTGAAACTAGGAAGAGTAGTTCAGCCTTTTTCAACCAGGGGATTGGGTAAATTGATTATGGCTCTAATATAAATTTATATTATAGTATATAATTTTTTATGCTGGTAAATAACAGATTTGGGAATTTTAGGAAACTAGTCCCATGGACTGCACTCTAGGATCGGGTTCTAGGTCTTCCAAACATATGGATAAGGTTAATAAAAATCATATTCAGACATGGAAGGTGTTCAATGTGAATTTAATGAATTCTCAGAAGTAAAATAAATTAAATCATAAAGGTTTAAGTCCTTCAACTCATTTCAAATATAAAACTAGTCATTTTTCAATGCATTTCTAGCTAGGGTGTGGAAATGCTTCTCCAGAGTAAATTAGATATATTCAAAACTTTGTAATACTTGAATAAAGGTAAGAATACAATATTTCAGAGAATTAATGACTGAATTAAATATCATTGGATTTTCATATATTTAC
The DNA here is from genome assembly GCA_001517045.1 of Pseudotsuga menziesii. Lineage (NCBI taxonomy): Eukaryota > Viridiplantae > Streptophyta > Pinopsida > Pinales > Pinaceae > Pseudotsuga > Pseudotsuga menziesii. The sequence continues at coordinate 502,535 of LPNX011158695.1, read as the reverse complement.
TCATTAATTTAGTCTTCATTACAAGGATAGAAAACTAGAATTGGAGGTAGACATTGTAACGGAAAACAATTAGAACATTACAGAAACTTTGGAGCTGTTAGGATACTAATGGAAGATATCCATATATCTCTCTTCATCACTTCATATCATCAATCTCTCATAAAAGGAGGAAATCTTGAAGAGAGCTCTGATATTTGAATGGAGTGTCCTAATCACTCTAATGTGTTGCACTAAAATGGAAGCAGCTTTAGAACCTACAATATCACTCCATTAATGGATGAGAGTTGATCCATATCTCCAATATAACCTGCAATGAGAAGGGAAGAAGAGGGGAGAAGGATAACAGGGGACTTGGGGCACATCACCCAAGAGACTGACGATCACCACTTAGAAATGAAGCTTAAGCTTCAATAAATTACAAAAATACATTAACCAAACTGAATAATGGAGTTGGAAATTCCATTAAGTAGACCTTGGGTGACTTGTTCAGCAATTTCTTCACCTGTTGAACAAGTAACCCACTTTCCAATTTTGTTCCTAAGCCATGAGTGGCCCTCCTTGACGGGATTAACAATTTTGGTTTGCAAATGATGTTTCCTTCTCTGTATAACTTAACCAAAAGTGGAAATTCGACCTTCTTGAGAAAATTAGCAAGTATGAAGCTTACTAAGTGTTTCCATGTTTGTATCCTTCAGTCCAAAATAGAAACTGCTCCTTCCTTGAGTAATTAGCAAGTTTGAGCATAAGGTAATCTTTCCTTGCTTTTCATCCTTGCACCAGATTAGAAACTAATTTGGATAGTTTCTATCTTTACTATGACAGTTTCTTTTTCCTTCTTTTGCATTGTTTCCATTTTTCCATCCAAGGCAAGTTTACTAGATTTTCCCAATGCACCCTCCTGACATGGTAGCCTTAATTCCACATCATTATTGTGCATAATAAATAAAATTGCTGAAATAAAATTAAATACATGCCTTAGAACAATTATTAGCAATATTTTTCCTATGAATAATAATTAATGTCAATTTCATCCCCTAGGAATTTCATCATGGTCAACACTTTTAATGTCCCAAAATATGGGGACATGACAGTCCTCCCCTCCCAAATCTGCTTGTCCTCAAGTAGAAGCACTTCAGAGTGCTGCAATTTGTTCATCATGTAGGAGAACCAGAGCATGAATCCATTGTGCAAAAAGGTTGACTTTCTCCATGAAGCCATCCTGTAAAGTTTCTCCAAAACAAGCAATTCCAAAGTCCCATTTCTTGCATTGCACCCCCTTTAGTGAGAATTCCTTCCCACACAACTTTTGAAGCCAATTTATGCCTGGATCCCATTTCCTCAACTGTAAGTATCCAAACATTATAATCCACCATACAAATTTATCATCACATGAAATGACATTCATGTTGTGGAAATCATACCACTACACCAAAAATTGGAAATTCTCAATGCAAAGTTGGAAATCTGTCAGATTTCCCCACCCAACATAAAGTTCCTTATGTCCTTGTTGTACATCAGCATTGAATCTCACAATGATGTTGCTGCAAATACATGGGTGTGAGTCCCATTTCCAACCCCAATGAGTATAGGAATCATCCAACCAACAAGGATGCCCGAACTACTCACAATAAGATGATGCATCACAATCATCTCCAAAAATGCAAGCAGGAAAAGCAAATAAGCATCCCCTCATCCCACCTGATAAGGGGCTGACACTCCTACTAAAAGGTCCATGTGAACACATCCAATGGCTCAACTCTCTACCACTAGTCAAATAATGCAAGCATCTATCCAACTGTGTGCAAGGTATTTTCCCGAACAACTTCTCTTGGCAGTTTTCTTGCTTATTTGTCTTCCACTGATCATGTGCAGAAATTTTTATGCAAGAAGACTCCATGTGTGACATTTAATCTTCCACCCAATCCACAGGTGGTTGAATGGCATCAAGTGACAGCCATATGTGCCTATGTGTCTTACGGGAGGGTGATGGTGCATTCCACAAGTTATCATGAACACCTAGGAAATCCTCCATCTCTTCCTGTTGCACCAAGGAAAATTCCTTCTCCAAATTTTCATTCTCACTTGATGAGGATGAAATAAAAGTGTGGGTATAAATTTGGATTATAACCCTACAATACTCATCCGCCCAAATTATGGCTTCCCAATCTTCATCCTCATCTAACCCTCCCATTTGGAAGAGACTCTTTCCAGAAAACAATTCCAGTTTTTTCTGGAAAAGGCCAAGTGCTTGGTTCTCATCAAAATTTTCCACACAATCCCCAAGAACAGAAAAAATATAATTCACCTCATGTGCATGTGTATGGAAGGTATCCAATGGCTGCAAATTAAATCTTTGTTTCTGTTCACATGTCAAGACAATGTCAGTCACAATAAAAAATTTATTGCAGAAATAAAATTCTTTACCTCCCAAGGTCTTCATTCCAAAGATGTTTCTATCGACCCAATCAATGGATGAATATATACTTTTATTTTATGATCCATATGGAATTTTATCAGCCACCTCTTCTAGAGAAAAATATACCATCCATAGGGTTGTTTCATAAGGTGTCTCCTTCCAAGGATGCATGTCAAACAACCCTCTATTGATGCAAGAAATTCTAGTACATCCTTGATCCTCTATTTTAGTGATATATTTATCTACCCAATCCATGAATAGATAATCATCCTTGCTTTATGATTCAATTGGAATTTCCCCAGGCATATTTCCCATTGCTAAGAATACTTCATCCTTCCTCTCAATCTCAATGATTGCTTGGCCAATATTTTCTTCCTCGTATCTTTTCACAAGCATTTTCAAATCTGCTCCTTCCTCATGGTTGTCCTCCACATGAGGCTCCTTCAACACCTCCAAAGTAGTTACTACCATTTTCACATGATTATTTTCCATGTAATATGGGGGGTGTGGTACATTAAAATCCCTTTGAATTTGATCAATCTGCAACCTTGACTCTTGAAGAGCTTCTTGGGTTCTTTTCAAGGAATCATATGTAGCCTCCCATTTACTATGGAGTCTTTCAGACTCTTGTGCTTCCCTCTCGAATGGACAATGGTACATTTCAGCCACCATGAGGAGATGTTCTCTATCAGATATTAAGTTCATATAGCTCTCCTTCATCTTGGCCATGCCTTATTTTAGTGCTATGCACTCCTCTAGAAAGGATTCTCCTTCCATGTCTCCACTAGAAGCTTTCCAACAACATCTTGCCACCAAGGCATTGATGTCAACAATGTTTTTCATGGCTTCCCTAAGTTTATTTCTATCCTCCTTTAGCGATCCACTCAAATGATGTGTCTCACCAAGAATATCCTCCACCAATATTTCTTCTTCTAATAGCTGACATATATGACCATTTTTCTTGTAGCATGAATCCACCACATAAAACTCATCCTCAACATATAGGTTAGCCTTTGAATTTTTTGCACACTCACTTCCATGATGTGAAGTCTTTCCATCCAACCATGGATGAGATGGTTGAATATGTACATGGCTGTTGCAAAAATCAGAACTTTTATCATTCATTTTATTCACCTTATCCTCTTTCTGTACATATACTTTGGTGGCCTACTCCTCCACCACATATTCTGGTTCACACCTGAGCAGTGTGGCCTTGTTTTCTTCTGCATTCTGTGGCTTAGGAGGTGACTGTAAATATGATATGTATACCTCTTTTGGATCTGATCCAAAAGATGTCTCACCACCCATACATGAGCCAAAAAATTGAGCAGTGATCTGGAGATCACCCACCAAGAAAATTGAAGTGCATTCCTCTTCATTCTCTTCTTGGAGTAATGGGAAACAAGCAAGATCTTATGGAGCATCTTCTTTCAAACAAATTGAGGTTTCTCCTTCTTGAATGGTACTATGATCATTATTTGCAGATAATCTTATTGAAGAAAATCAAAAGAATCTCAGAATGCTTGAGCATGCTGATGGATTTGATGACTCTTCACTTTTGCTTTCTTCTTCCTCCTCATTGCTCAGAGAGCTGGAACAACTTTGTTCCTCTATGGATGATTTGTTTCTATTGAAAGAGTAATCATCTACATTATTAGGCTCAAATGCAAATCTGCAATAAAAATAATCTTTGAAAGGAATGGATTTAAAAATCACTTCCCCCAAGGAAAGATACTCTTTGTAGTGGTGGGGCAAGTTCTCAACTGCATCTATCATCTTTGCTAAATCCTTCTTAGGATTAGCCATGGCTAGTTCCAAATTTATTTCTTCATACTCCATATGGTCATAAAAGTAACCATCCTTGTATCTTGACATTTTTAACCCATCATTAACATAAATCACCTCTTCTTCTTCAACAAATTGATCAAATTCATCATCTTCAACTATTGGCACAACCCTCATGGTTGCAACTTTAATTGTTGATTTGAAAAATTAGTCAATGGAGAGCCTTCTTTCCATAGGAGTGGAGGAAAGGGATCTGATACCACTTTGATGTACCAAGTATTGTGTAGAGACTTGAACACTATCTAATTCTGTAATTTAAATTACAATTTCTGAACTTTGAATCAAACCACTCAGAGCCTCTTCGGACAGGGAAAGTCAGGGGTTTTTTCTAGGAAATTTTGTAGGCAAGAGGAGTGAGAAATGGGAAGAAACAAAAGATATTTTATACATATAATTTCCTCTTCCATAACACATTTATATATGGTTCCATTTAGGTTTCAGAATCCACTATGCGGAAACCTACTTCCATGCTTTTGGGTAGCCAAACCGTGAAACTAGGAAGAGTAGTTCAACCTTTTTAAACCAGGGGCTTGGGTAAATTGATTATGGATATAATATAAATTTATATTACAATATAGAAATTTTTATTCAGGTAAATAACAGATTTGGGAATTTTAGGAAACTAGTCCCTTGGACTGCACTCTAGGCCCGGGTTCCGGGTCTTCCAAACATATGGAAAAGGTTAATAAAACTCATATTCAGACATGGAAGGTGTTCAATGTGAAGTTAATGAATTCTCAGAAGTAAAATAAACAAAATCAGAAAGCTTTAAGTCCTTCAATTCATTCAAAATCTAAAACTAGTCATTTTTCAATGCATTTCTAGCTAGGGTGTGGAAATGCTTCTCCAAAGTAAATCAGATATATTTAAAACTATGTAATACTTACAGAAAGGTAAGAATAAATTATTTCAGAGAATTAATTAATTAATTCAATCTCATGGGATTTTCATATCTTTACTCATTAATTTAGTATTCATTACAAGGATAGAAAACTAGAATTGGAGGTAGACATTGTAATGGAAAACTATTAGAACATTATAAAACTTTGGAAATTTTAGGAGACTAATATTAGGGACTGATAATAAACCTAAATTAATGGCATATATCCATCTATCTCTCTTCATCACTTCATATCATCAATCTCTCATAAAAGGAGGAAATCTTGAAGATAGCTCTGATATTCGAATGGAGTGTCCCAATGAATCTAATGTGCTGCACTAAAATGGAAATGGATTTAGAACCTGAAATATCACTCCATTAATGGATGAGAGTTGATCCATATCTCCAATATAACCTGCAATGAGGAGGGAAGAAGAGGGGAGAAGGAGAACAGGGGACTTGGAGCACATCACCCAAGAGACTGAGGATCACCACTCAGAAATGAAGCTTAAGCTTCAATAAATTACAAAAATACAGTAACCAAACTGAATAATGGAGTTGGAAATTCCATTAAGTAGACCTTGGGTGACTTGTTGATCAAGTCCTTCACCCGTTGAACAAGTAACCCACTTGCCAATTTTGTTCCTAAGCCATGAGTGGCCCTCCTTGATGGGATTAACAATTTTGGTTTGCAAATGATGTTTCCTTCTTTGTATAACTTAACCAAAAGTGGAAATTTGACCTTCTTGAGAAAAATATCAAGTAGGAAGCTTAGTAAATGTTTCCATCTTTTTATCCTTCAGTCCAAAATAGAAACTACTCCTTCCTTGAGTAATTAGCAAGTTTGTACATAAGGTAATCTTTCCTTGCTTTTCATCCTTGCACCAAATTAGAAACTAATTTGGATAGTTTCTATCTTTACTATGACATGTTTCTTTTTCCTTCTTTTGCATCGTTTCCATTTTTCCATCCAAGGCAAGTTTACTAGCTTTCCCCAATGCGCCCTCCTGACATGGCAGCCTTAATTCCACATCATTATTGTGCATAATAAATAAAATTGCTGAAATAAAATTAAATACATGCCTTAGAACAATTATTAGCAATATTTTTCCTAGGAATAATAATTAATGTCAATTTGAGCCCCTAGGAATTTCATCATGGTCAACACTTTTAATGTCCTAAAATATGGGGACATGACAAAGCTATGAATGAAGAATTAGACCAAAGAGAAAAAAAAAAAAACTTGGTAACTGGTTCAAAGACCACAAACTAAGAAATTCATTGGAACTAAATGGGTTTTCAAAAACAAAGTAAATGAAAATGGACATTGGTAATCAGGAACAAATCCACATTGGTATGTAAAGGGTATGCTTAGGTCGAAGGAGTATATTTTGAAGAAATTTTTGCACCTATGGCTAGACTGGAGGCAATTAGGATGTTCTTAGCCTTTTCCACCTACAAAAAATTAAAAGTATATCAGATGGATGTCAAGTCAGCATTTCTCAATGGTAACTTAGAGGAGGAAGTCTACATTGAGCAACCAGAAGGCTTTCAATTAACTAACAAAGGAGATTATGTTTGTAAACTAAAGAAACCCCTCTATTGGTTAAAACAGGCACCCAGAGCATGGTATGAAATACTAGATTCTTAATTACAAGTACAAGGCTTCAAAAGAGGGTCAACAGATAGTAATATTTACTGTAAAATTATTGGTGATTACATTATTATTGTGGAAGTATATGCTGATGATATTATATTTGGGAGTGATGATGAAAAAATGAGTAAATAATTTTCTAGTAGGATGCATCAAGAATTTGAAATGTCCTTGCTTGGTGAACTGAATTTCTTTTTAGTATTTCAAATAGTTCAGTCCAAAAAGGGAATCTTTATTCATCGGTGCAAATATGTTAAAGATATGCTAAAAAAATTCAGTTTGAATATTGCAAACCTGTTTGTACACCTATGACAATTGGATACAAACTAAGACAAGAACATGAGTCCAAGGAATTAGATACAAAACACTACAGATCAATGATTGGAAGTTTTCTCTATGTAACAGCCTCAAGACCTGATGTCAAACAAGTTGTTGGTATGGTAGCTAGATTTCAAGTTGGAACAAAAGAAATCCATGGTCACGCTGTGAAAATAATTTTTGGGTATTTGAAAGGAACCATAGATCTTGGATTGTGGTATCCTAGCAAGAACTCCTTTTCTATAAAATCCTACTTAGATGCATATTGGGCAGGTTGTGTAGATGACCGGAAGAGTACAAGCAGAGGATCATTTTTATTAGGTCATTGGTAGCATGGAAAATCAAGAAACAAACTTCAATTTCTTTGTCTACTACTAAAACTGAGTATATTGCAGCAACAAAATGTTGTACACAAGTGGAATGGATGAAACAAACTCTACATGACATCAAAGTAGTGTTTGAAGAGCCCACGGTTATCTACTGTGATAATACAAGTGATATAAGTCTCTCCAAGAATCATGTCCAGCACTCCAAAGAAAAACATGTTCATATACAATATCACTATCTAAGAGATTAGACTGAAAAGAAGACCATCAAATTGGAATATATCCCAACTCAAGAATAGATTCTAGACATCTTCACTAACCCCTTAAATAGATATGTATTTGAATATATCAGACAAAGACTAGGAGTGGTTTCTCTTCCAAACTAGTCTCTCAAAAGACAGTGATCAAATTCAGGGGGAGTCATTTAACCCTTTGATAGAAAAAGGGAGAAAATCAAGGAGTCACATACTTAGGGGGGATAAAAATTTGGATCAATGATGGAGCTGGAAGGAAGGTTATCCTTTATCATTGGTTTCAAAGGGGGAGAAGGATTAGATGTTTCCATCAATGCAAAAGGGGGAGATTGTTGGCAACATAGAAATATAGGTTGCATTGATGGAAATTGAAGAAGCCTGCAGAGAAGAAAGCTAGTGTGTTGAAGATGAAGGAGCCAGTGGTTTGAAAACAAAGAAGTCGTGCATAGAGCTCAATTAGGGATCAACGGCTAAGATTCAAGTAGATTGACCATTTAGAAGGTAAATATACAACTGTAGCTAAGTTTCGCAAGGAAATCGTGCGTAGGAATAAAGTTATGCACTAGTTCAGAAATGAAAGGTTAGGAAAATTCCTGCATGAAATACAATGGTTAGCGATAAGACCCACTAAGTGCAAGAAGGACAAGGTAAATCTCCGCGGTTATCAGCGATAAATGACTAAGTACCATTCCAAACTATATCGACAGTTGCAAGAGAGTTCTGCATAAGATAGGCAAAAAGATTGTAGTTTAGCAAAGTTTCGAAAAGGAACAGCCGAGAATCAATCTGCCAGAAGATCAACGGTAAATGGAATATCTGTAAGAAACATAGACAGGACAGAAGTTTCAAAAAAAATCGAGATCCAACAGCTGAGAAATGATCTGCTAAAACAAATCAATGGTTCATATTGAAAGAGGAAGTGCAGGTGTAGAACCGCGAGGTCAAATTTTTGGAAACATTAAGTTTCTAACTTCCGCATTCCGCAGTATGGTAGCGTAAGTGTGCGTGCAGAACCACGAGGTCAAAGTTTTGGAAGCATTGAGTTTCTGATTTCTGCATTCCGCATTATTTGAGTGGAAGTGTGGGTGCGGAACCACCAGGTCAATGTTTTGGAAACTTTGAATTTATGACTTCCACATCCCGTGATCTAGATGATTGACAGTCAGAAAGATGTCCACGAAATATCGATGGTGCAGAAAAGTTGGTGCAGAAAATTGAAAGTGAAAGAAGCATAAAGCTCGTTTTTGAAACGTTGAGTTTTCGACTTCTTTATCCCGCGATCTGGAAGATCAACGGTCAGGAAGACTTCCGTGAGAGATCGATGGTGTGGAAAGGGTAGTGCGAAAAGAAAAAGGAGGAGAAGTGTGAAAACAACATTTGAGCTTTTGAGATCCCACACTCTACATCCCTCATTTTGAAAGATCAATAGTCATGAAGAGATCTTAAGGAGATCAACGGTGCGGAAAATAATTGTGCAAAAAGGTTAGTGTGGAAGTAGTAAATGATATTTGAATAAGCACATCTGATATCCAGTTTCCACCTTAGATCGAGGTTCATGAAAATTTTCAAGGCGATCGATGGTGCGGAATGGTTGAGGAAGAAATACAAGTGTGGAAAGACCATCTATAGGATCGAAAGTGTGGAAGCATCAGAAAAATGTTAACAGAGTCGTGGAAGTGGATTCTAGGCTGAGAAAAACATGAAAGGGTGTGTCTGGTGAAAATGCATGATGAAAGAGTACGATGGATGAAGTTCAGATGATGAATGGATGTGTCTATAACCAACAGTCATGATCCAAGAGGAAAGTATTTAAATAGAAATTTAACATGAGAATAAATTGTCTTTTGTGTCAAGATCCAAGGAGACGAAGAACAAATTACTATGTCACCGATGTTCTAATCTATGTGCATGGTTCATCACATTTAAGGGTGGAAGGGTGGTGCTAGGGAAGGTTGCACTACTACATTTCGACCAAAAATCCGACGGCTGTATTGTCGGATTTTCGACACTTCCCTATCGCATGTACGACACTTTGATTTTTTTTAAGCGTCGGAAACTTTTCGTCGGTTATCCGACATCTGTTTAAGCCATCGGTTAAGCGACACCTCAGTTACCGTCGGTTAAATGCAAGGCGTCGGTTAAGCGACATGAGAAACCGTTGGTTAAGCGACGAATATGAAGATTAAGCGTCGGTTTAGCGACATGCGAAATCATTGGTTAAACCACGAATATGAGCTTAAGCGTTGATTAACCGACATTAGAAACTGTCGGTGAAGCGACGTCTCTTACTATTTAAAAAAAAAAACACCTAGAGAAGTGTCGGTTAAGCGACAAATATAAAGCTTAAGCGTCGGTTAACCGACATTATAAACCGTTGCTTAACCGACGGATATAAATATGAAGCGTCAGTTAAGCGACGTCTCTTAATATTTAAAAAAAAAAATCACCTAAGCGACGTCTGTTAGTGTTTTTTTTTTTTTTTTAAATCACCTACATATATTTTTTATACAACGAATTAAACAAATTACATGATGATGCATGAAAAATATTGTTTCTAATTACCTCATGTATTTTCCAAGATCATATATGACCTGTTTGACATTATTGTCAAAGTTGTCTGGGAGAGATACAGGTAGAACATACTGTAACAATGAACACGTCTCATCAATATATTTTTCAAAATTAAGCAAAAAAGTAAACCAAAAACATGCAGTATTGTAATATACCAATATATATACCAGAAATATAATTACCTTAATGAATGTATTNAACTCTTTGAATGACGAGATTTCATCTTGGGACCACAAACTGGACATGCAAATTTTCCCTTTGTTTGAAGACCACAAAAATGTGTTAGCCCTGTAGCATCATGAATTGTCCAGGCAAGCATTGCATGGAATTGAAATTCCCTTTGTCGTACTGGTCTAGAGACATCATACATAGTGACACCATTCCATAGCTTAACTAGTTCATCAACAAGAGGCTCAATATATACATTGATATCTTTAACTATGTACTTACCTAAAAGAAAACAACAAATACAATACATATAAGTAAATGAAATATATATATGTGACATGAATATGCAACAATATTGATATTNAAATGTTAAATGATATCTTTCATTGCATGATTGGATTCATGAATGTCATTGCAAATTTTGACAATTTTTTCTTTGTCACTCCTTCCGTCTAATATTCGCCAAGTGTTTCAGCTACATTCTTTCCGATATGCATTGTATCAAACAAATGAAT
>LPNX011158695.1:320955-491552 GCA_001517045.1 Pseudotsuga menziesii | reverse complement strand
TTGACATCCATGGAGGAATGTTATTGTTGATAACAAAAACAGGCCAAACCGAGCAAGTAGATCTCATCTCTTTAAATGGATTGACACCATCCGCTGCCAAATAAAGTATAGCATTATGAGGTTCTTCTTTAAAGTGTGGCCATTTTTCCTCTATGTTTGTAAATGCAGAACCATCTACGGGCATTCGAAGAATATCATCTCCACTTCTATTCCGTGCATGGTAATCCATAAATTGTGCTATGTTTTTGCACCTAAGCAGTCGTTGCAAGCGTGGAATAATGGGAATATAATGAAGAACCTTACGAGACACCTTTTTGGTTACTTGATCTGTTCGGTATCTACTGCTATGACATATAGGGCATTCTATTGCAAACTCATACTGATTATAATATAAAATATGATCATTAGGACATGCATCAATTGCTTGATAGTCCATTCCAACATAGTTCATGATATTTTTTAAATCTCGGTATGTGCGAGGTAATTTATTTGATGGCAGTAACAAATATTCACCTATCAAACTGTTACAACAAATTTAAAAAAAATGGTTAGTATAAATATTTGAAGAGCATAATATAACGACAACAAATACATCCTTATTATTTTTATGATGAAGTACGTATACCAATACAAATATTATAGCAACATAAATCAAATCATATATATGCGATCGATGAAACATATAATCACATACATACCTTAACACCAGCGTGATGGCTGTGTCTGAAAAACCATGCTTAACCTTCAAGTTCATTATTAGCAACACAGTAGAGAGAACACTTATGCGGGAGCCTTCAAAAAGCGGTTCGTCTGCCTTCTCAAGTGTAGGTAAATCATGAAGATATTCGAAGTCATCAATTGGTGGCGCATGAGGTTGATCATCATCCATTCTAACATTAAATGCATCATTGATTAATGCATTTTCACCATCATCCTCAATTATGTTATCGTCATGATCATCGTCTAATTCCATGTCATCATTAACTTGATCATGATCAGTATTCGCAGGACCTGCATATTGACGTTCCTCCTACGCTAGTTGTTCCGTAATTACCACATTCTCCATGTTCAAAACAGCCCTAGGAGGCCCTTGCTTTATATTTACAATTAAAACATCAAACAAAGAACGTTAGTCATGTCGATTAAGTAACAAGAATAAAAATGATACAATATACAATTAGAAAAACTCACAATATAAAGACCGCATGATATATAATCATGAATTATATTGACTTACCAATGGATGATATTCATGCCCCCCCTCAACATTTCCATGTTCTCTACAATGTTTTTTAGTTGTTCTAATCAGTAACCTTCTCATATTAAAGCCCCTACATCGACTGCAAGGACAATAACATTTTCCATCACCCCTTCTTTCCACTCCATCCCACAACCTAGCAAGCAATTGTCGATTTTGTTCTGCCGGATCTTGATGACCTGTAACATTATTGTTACGTGAAATTTTATTACTCAAAACCTAAGAACAAAGTTCGAGCAAACCCAAGTATATGATGAGTCTTCTTTTCCACAAGGGTTAGAACCAAATCCAAAGAGCAAGACCAAAATCCAAGACCAAGTGGGAAGATCCCCACAAAAGAGCAAGACCAAAATCCAAGACCAAGTGGGAAGATCCCCACAAAAGCACAAGGCCAAAAAAAGACCCTTAGGAATTTCACATTTCTTGTCCAAGAGATAAGTGTGAGACTGAGTGTGTGAGATAATGAACCTAGGCATACATCTATTTATATGAGTGTGTGTAGGAAAATGAACCAACGCGTCGGATATGCGACGACGCTTTCCATTTTAAATAATTAACCAATTAAGTGTATTTGATTAAATGATTGACCAATTTATGTGTCGTCGCTTAAGCGACGCTTATGAGGCTAGCCATCGCTTAAGCGACGCTTATGAGCCTAGTCGTCGCTTAAGCGATGCTTATGACCACAATTTTTTTTTTAAAAATTATCTTTGTGATTTTTGGTACAGTTAAAAGAAGAAATCCACGCGCCGTCGGGTTTTGGATCGAAATGTAGTAGTGTTGGTACCTACAAAGGGAGTAGGTTCTCCTTTCTAGTCGTAGATGACTAAATAGGGGGGTTGTTTCCTCCTACCAGTTGGTGCTGGTGAATAAGGATGTAGGTGCATCCTGACCAATTGGTGTTGGTCTAAAAGAATACACGTCTTCTTCTATTGTATATTGTAAAAACAAAATTTTGGAGATAATAGGAAAGTGTTGGTGGTTTACCTTATTAGGGTTCCACAATAAATTAATATGTTCAAAATTGTTTTTACATTTGCAAAAATTGTTTAAAATTTAGTCTCTAATTCACCCCCTCCCCCCCGGCTTCTCAGAGACAAGACCTGATTTAACACATTCAATACATAAGACGGGACGACAATGAAAAAAATGGTTGATCGCAAAGTTTGTCAGTATTTGTGGTTTGCTTCAGATTTCATACTTGGTGTGATGTTTATATTGTAATTAATTTAAAATTGTTACATAGATGTTTTCAGGGATAATTTTAGGGGCGAATTTTAGTCCAGTGGGCTATTTTTCCATGTTTTTCTCCCCAAAAAGATTCGCCATTTTGCATTTTTTTAAGCTCTGTTTCGCCCAATTTTGATGGGGTAAAATTTTTTCACACTAAAAATTGCCAAATTATTATATAAACGATATAAAATCCTTGGAAATTAAAATATTTTTTTGAAAAATATCGCCAATCATTTTATAGTTGGCATTTTAAGAATTGGTAATATTCGCCAAAATTTATACACTTTTAAATAAGTGTGGTTCCTTAAAATCATCCCTGGATGTTTTGTAATAGGTTCTAACATATGAAGATAAGCCATCTGATGATTTGATTGACATTGTATTAAGTAAGGGTTGTGAGTAAATGTAAGGTATGAAGGGTTAATTGAATAATTTGTAAGCGGTCCTGTTATTTTACGTCCTTGATTTTATAATTATTGGACCAATAAGAAAACTTCAATTATATCTATGATTTGTCATTTTGTATGAAACAAATAGGAAAAAAAGTATGGAGTGGAGTCAACAAAGGATTTATTAATACATGCATGAGGAATGGTCTCAAAAATATGTGTGAAATGTATGATTCACTCACTGAACTGGTACACTTTTTCATTTACGCAGCCCTATATATTATATAATCTATAAATGTAGATATACTCATTACAATTTATTTTTTATTCTTGTAAATGCAACATGAATTTGTGGAACAAAATGATGTCAACCAACAAAACATTTCAAATAACTCAAGAACAATATCCTCTGATGGCGATGAATAAATTAGGCATGGAGACAACTCGAGTGACATAGCAGTTCAAGTGATGAATGATGATCAGGATATTTGATGTTGTTACTACAAGTTGTATATTTTGGAATTTTTATCTATGAAAAGGAAAACATTATATTTAATGTGAAATATAATCCCAATTGGATGAGGATAATTTATCAATGATGGTAACAATGTCAAAATCACATTTTGATTATCATGAACCTTTATGTTGTCCCATAATTTGGATTCTTATCCGTATATAATAAAATGGGTTTACTCTTCTATTGCATTCTCTAATGTCTCAAAATGTTACATTATTGATTATATATAGGAATGATTCACATTGTGACTATGAACAAAGGTGTAATCAAAATGGTTATCGAAACACAATATTTAAAATATAAAAAATAATATTATTCAAAAAATATTTCATTTTTTGTGATTAATTTAAATGTTAAAATATATGAATGATTTAAATGGTTATAATGAACAGATGTGTAATAAGATCAAATATCCAAATGCCATAAATAAAATATAAAATTAATTATTATTATAAAAATATTTGATTCTCAAATACAAAATTTGCAAAAAAAAAAGAAGAAACTATATTTTCATATCTGCAGCATGGAAAAAATCACCACTAAACCATACACAACTATTTATTTCAACTAGCTAGCATGTTTTATTCATTTCCATGAACCGATGCCTACTCAAATTTTAGCCATTATTGCTCTTTACATATCATAAACACCAGTGCATTTTTTGAAACATAAGCATCACTTTCCTTTTCTAAACTATATGCTCTGGTTATATATTTTAATACAAAATATGTAGCAATACATATAAAATACAACATCAACACATGTGTGTTTATAAATAAACATGCAACGGTTCTTTTCATAAAATATATGAGGCACCAATGTGGATGTGAATGTTGAATGCACTTATGTTGTTACAATATAATATAAGCATTGATGTGCCTGCATTAAAATGTACTCATTAATGCATTGTTAATTAATATACGCACAGATGCATATATAAAAACATGCAACTCTGTTGTTACAATATAATTTAAATAGTGGTATCTATGCATTAAAATATACACATTGTTGCATTGAGAATGCATATATGCACAAGTGTCTATTATTTATAAGTGATTCACTAGTGAGTATATTATAAATCATAGAACACTAGAAAAACAACTCCGCTAAAACCTCCAACTACCAAGAATTTTTTAGCTATAATGAATATCCATTATAGTCTCTATCAAAGCCTCTGAGACCATAAATGAAGGTTGTAGCAAACATTTTTTTGACAATTTTTTTGAATATTGTAACACTAAATACCTCCACTATTACCTATTCTACAAGGTGTTTTCCTTGTGTGTTGTAGGGAATGTGGCCTAAGTTGCACACTAAGGAGACGCTACTACAAGATGCTATCTTTATTAACCACCCTAAGGAAAACATGGAATTGTTCTATTTAGCATGGAGGAAACTTGGTGTCTAAGTTGAGGAGTTGGAATTTCAGCTTGAAGTTGTGCATTGTTATAAACATAATAATAAAAATAAAATAATAATGTTGCTAATAATAATAATAATAATTAAATTAAATAAAAGTTCAAAAGACATACATCTTCATGAAAGGGCACCCCTGCATGGGTATAAATATATAGGCCCTCATTTTCATTGTAATCATCTTATCTATTTCATTCATTCAATATATATATATATATAAGAACAAAAGAATTCGAACATTTTTCCCTTCATTAGTATTAGATCAAGGTAGATACTTTACCAACCCAATAAAAAATATTACCAACCCAAAAAAGAAAAAAAGTATCCTTCACCTAACCTATAAACTAAACTAGAAAAACGATACACCACCTCACACTCGAAGAATGATGGAATTGAAGAACCAGCATGAACAGTTGGAAGAAAAATTTCAACGCTCTCGAATCCATAGTGACCAAAGACCAAGAGGACCTAAGAGAAGTAATGAATAACAATAATCTTGAACTCAAGAAAGAGATTGAAGATTAAACCATCGTTGCAATGGAAAACAAGATGGCTATGATCATGAATCTTTTACAAACTCAAGGTCCTAGAGCTTGCAACAAACGATGAAATAATCCAAGCATTTCTACCTTCATATATCATTCCTCCACATCACTATCACCTCCAGCACGTCCCTATAATTCATCAGGAGGAACCCAATATCAGTACCTTATGATATGTAAAACCAAGGATAAAATAGAGGGGTGGCAGGTGCGGGGGGGGTCCTTCTAGACCCCGGTGGAAACATAGAACATTCCTTTGCCTGGGGATTAGGAAACAAGACCAACAATGAAGCAGAATGGCTGGCTCTGCTGCAAGGTCTTCAGATTCTTCAGGCTAAAAGCTATCGAAAGGTTCTTTTATTTGGAGACTCCAAACATGTCATCTCCAAGTTGATTAATGGATACCCCTCGAGAGCAATTAAATGCCACCGCCTGTATAACAAAGTTAAATCCCTCATGCATCACTCCTTCGAGCCTTTGCATATTCTTCGGATAAACAATAGTGCAGCTGATGCTATGGCCAATATCGGGGCTTCCCTCCCGCAAGGTGTTTTTAATCAAGATGAGGATCCCCCCTCTTATAAATTCATTCCGTAATGAAGCTCAAGATCTCCCATTGGCTTAATCTTATCATTGAAATTTGGAATGCCCCCTTGATAAGTTTGTGGAGGATTAAACTCATGAATTTAGCCTTGGTCTTGTTGGGTATGGTCTCACCCCTCCCCTTATTCTTCCCCCTCCCTTCGATCTTCGCTCCCCCTTGCTCTCTCACCTATCCTTTATCTCTGTCCTTCGCCAGCTCCAAGAATTTAACGCCCAGTCCCCTCTTCATCGCCGCGTGGATCCGTCCTCGATTCACCCCTCATCCGGTCGCCTTCGTTTTAATGGTTTCTTGGCCTTGGGTTTATTGCATTTACCCCTCGCACGTTTGGATTCTTGGTTTTCTTAGCCCTCCTCTTCTCTCCGAGTCCAGAATGTCGCCTCAGATCTCCCTTCCAGAACTTGCTGGCTTTCATGAAACTCAGATATTTCT
This sequence comes from Pseudotsuga menziesii, assembly GCA_001517045.1. Taxonomy (NCBI): domain Eukaryota; kingdom Viridiplantae; phylum Streptophyta; class Pinopsida; order Pinales; family Pinaceae; genus Pseudotsuga; species Pseudotsuga menziesii. The sequence goes on along the minus strand of LPNX011158695.1, from coordinate 485,164 downwards.
TGAGCAGGTTGTCGTGGGTGTTAGCGAAGGGTGGCTTCAGGGCCTTCCTTGGTAGGTCCTTCCGCTCTCGCGTTCGGTGATTAAAGAATTGCTTTTTCATTGCAGCTCTCTCTCCCGGAGCTGGAATAAACCATTCAGTGATTCGTGTTTCAGAGCAAAGCATTTCGGAAAGAGATCGGGTCTCGGCCTCTAGACAGAGCAGGGTAGCTGGCGCTGTGGGTTCGCAGGACCCATTTCTGCTAGGTAACGTTTCTTTGCTTAAAGAACTTATGGTGCTTAGCTCTTTTTTTCCCTCAGTTGTCATTCACAGCAGAACTCCTGGCAATTCTGCCAGTATCCCTCTCAATTTATTTGCCCGCTTGACCATCTCGTCTGAGGTGCCCAGCATGGCTCAAGGAGGAGATTGGGCGGATATCAAGAAGAATTTACGCAGGCTCTATGAACTCTTGGCCATCAATGTTGTGGATACCAAAGCAATGAGCGAGGAGATAAAGAAAATGGCTGACACTGTTAGCTATACTTCCCAGCAAGTAAGCAACAACGACGCCCGCATAGACGATACCGAGAGCAGCCTCCGGGAAATACATGGGAAAGTAGACAGGATCCAAGAGGATCTTCAAAGATTCATTGAAATGCATTAGACCAGCAGAATTAATGGTGAAATCAACGGTGAAGTCGCAGAAGCTGCTCTCCCCATGGAAGAGGAATCGGTGGACCAGCCTAGAAACAACAGACGCACTCAGTAATCAGTCCCCTTTAGTTATGTATTAATGTATTTTTGTCTCCTTTTATGCCAGCAGTTTGTAAGGGTTTATCCCTCTAGAATTTTCAGCAGTTTTGAGTAGTTAGTTAGCAGGGTTTTTTGGACAGTCCCATGGTTTGCCCTCCTTGGCAGTTCTTTTGATGTTCATAAACTTTTGAAGATATCTCTCCTGTAACGAATGGCTGTGCGCAGCCCTTTTATATATATCTCTGTTTTTAGTTTCTGTTAAAAAAAAAACCAAGGATAAAATAGAACTATCAAAATATAATGGGAGCGAAGATCAATGTGTGGCATGGTTTAACAAGACCAAAGAATATTTCAATATAATATATAACATTATGACAAATGAAGAAAATGTCAAATATGCTTCCATGCATCATTTAGAAGGTAACACATACAACTGGTATATGTGGCGTAAGTATAAAAAATTACTCATACACTTGGAACTTGTTTAAAACAAAACTTTTTAAAAGATTCCATGGAATTACCGAAAATTGCAATTCTTCTCGAAACTTACCAAGATACAACAAAAGGGAAGTTTCCAGGATATCACACATCAATGGGGTGTTCTTGCCACATGAGTATTTGGGTTATCTAGCAATAAATTGCTTGAAAATCACATGAAAGGCCTTAAACCGCATATCCAAAATGAATTAAAAATCCATGATGTTCTAACCAAGGAACTAACAAAGTGTAAGTCAAAGGTAGAAGACGAAAAACTACTAGGGATATTCAAATCAAAATTTGACAAGAGTTATTTACAAGAAAAAAGACACAATGTAGATATTGTGGAGACAAGTGGTCACCAAGAAATAAGTGTAACAATTGCAAATCATATTAATATCAATCCAAAAAATAATCAGACGCATCCATTAACCGTTCCAACGATGACACACAAAAATAAACAGTTTTCATCGATGTGGCAAAAATGGATCCCATGTCATAAATGTATATCTAATCATACATCTTATTGAAAAATTATAGAATGGAAGGAAGTATAGGATTCTACTGAAGAAGATACATTTGATTCTGATTTGGATACAAACTCACTCAAGGTGCCAATAGTGACAATCGAATTGTTCCAACAAACTTGTATAGAAAAAGGTTCAACAATACATAATAAAGTTGCCACCTAAATGGAAGAAACCCAGTTACTCACAAGAAAATATATTCCACCCCATTTGAGAAATAGTGATAACATTAAGGATGAAAAAATATTATCCCATGTGACAAAATCAAGAAAGGTAGAAACAAAGAGGTTGAAACTTAAAGGAACTAGTAATAATAAAAACATCACAATTTTAGTCGATTCATGAGGTACATACAATTTGGTGGATATAAAAATGGAAAAAGAACATAATCCTTTTGTGTATCCTATGAAGATTCTCACACTATCAACTTTCAATGCTTGACAATTGGAAGGAGTAGGTAAATTCCATAAGTTTCCCATACAAATTCAAGACTTGAATCCACAAATCAAAGTTTATGTCTAACTTCTCAAAGGGGTAGATATGGTGTTAGGAATAGAATTTCTAAAGAAATTAGATACCTACGCCACAAACCTAAAAGAATATTGTATGGAATTCAAATGGAAAGGGCATAGTTAGAAGTTGTATAGATTGGGGAGATTCTCAGTATCATAGCTCGGGGAGAAGGAATTCCGAAATAAAATCGGTCCATGTACATATCAAGATAATGGAATCAATTATCGTAATCATGATCACAAATATCAATTATCTCTTCAAAACATTACCATAATCAAGATCATATCATCAAACATAGATTTGAGTACAAAGATCCTTTAAAGAAGGTGTGATTGCTATAAACATAATAATAATAATAAAATAATAATGTCGCTAATAATCAAAATAATAAAATAGTTAAATCAAATAAAGGGTCAAAATACATACATATTCACAAAACGGAACCTTGCATGGGTATAGATATGTGAGCCCTCATTTTCATTGTAATCATCTTATATATTTCATTTATTATTATTATTATTATTATATATTAAGAAGCTGGGACTTTTTTTCCTTCATGCAATCCCAGGGGAGTCATAATGAAAGGGAACTCATGGACCAATTGCCACCTTTGGCTGCAGAAGTAAATGCAACTTGTGGCCTACACATGGCCGTAATGAAAACTCAAAGAATTTTTATCATTCTACAGATTGGATGGGTTTCCTATAAAATAAGAAGAGTTTAATGGAGGATTTATGATATAGGATCAATTAGATAAACGATGACACTCCATCCCTTAGAAATCCTCTTGAGTATAGGATGATTGTGTTGAAATCCAGAATGTAGGTGAACAACTAGATGCTTTGTATGAAGCATATTTTGTGATAAGAAGGGCCTCCATAAGTTCCACCCTACAACCCATTCGACTTATCTATAAGTTCAATAAGTGTACTCCTTCACAATTAGAATCAGAAACCCTAGATAAAACAAATCCTTCACGTTGGATACTAAGTAGGATCAAGGATTCATTCTAGGTGCCTCTATTATGATGGATAAATGGAAAGCATAAGTGGAGGAGTTTTGTTACTAAAATATGTGGAAGATGGGAAATTTGTAAGAAGCATGGGGATTTGCACATGGGATGTAGAAAAGGAATATAAAGGATGATGTGTGAATCAGCCGATAGTGGGTATAAACAACACCGACAATGCACCAACATGGATCGACTTAATTGTAATTGTCTTGTTGTGGTCAATATATATTAACATCTTATTTTTATAAAAACTCATAAAGGGTAAGGGAAATGGGTTAGATAATGAATGTTGTTTGTCAAATATTGGTTGTTGGAGATGGGTGATAAATATTGTATAGGTTTAGAGTATCAATTTTTTATCTATGGTTGCAAGAAGAGAGCTTCCTATAATGTATCAGACTGTATTATGATTTCAGCTTGAGGTTATGAATATAATGAGGACAATTTGGGAGTCTCCCTTTAAATTTTTGTTTAATATGTTTGAATGTTGCATTGGATTTATTGTTTTTACTTAAATTGTTATAATGGTTTCTATGTTGCCTCTATCACATGATTATATTTACTTTTCATTTGTAATATTTAAATGTTAATCAAATCGCATGATTGAAGATGTGTCCATCCTTTAATTTTATTCACCATCTTTTCATGGTATTAGATACACTTCAAGTGAGAAATTATTCTCCTTTGGGAGGACTAAAAATACCATCACATATAGACTACAATATATATTTGTTAACCCTTTCATAAGGACACTAGTCTCAATTTATCACCAACATGCAACAAATCATATTTTCTTAGTCTCCACATTAGCTCCTTAGTACACTACTTTCAATTCATGCAAGGAGAGGAATCCATTAGTTGCATGGTTCTTGTCACAAATACCAAAGGTATCAACTTTATTCAAAGGGAAATATTTCAAAGGATGATCCTTTCGACATTTGGAATAGAATACTACTAATTCCAACTGCATTTCATCACATTTATTATTATCTTGTAATGTATCCAACTGAGAACTTAAAGAGATGAGAATATCTATTTTGAATTATTCCAATATATTCCCAATCTTATCGTAGGTGATTCCTCCTCCAAATGATGTAATAGCCCCATATCGAACTCTACGATGTCTTTGAATCGATCATGTAAATGATGTAAATTCACTACCATGGATTCCTAGTATGAAGCCCAAGGGAAAGGCCTAACTAGTGAATGGTTAGGCATGCATGATACAAATGTGTTATTGGACCATTTGGTTGTCTTGTATTGCTATCTTGAAAACGTATGTAAATGTGATAAGAATATGAGTATTGAAATGGTCCAATCAAGGTTTTGTAAGGAGCATTGAAGGGCCTATGGTTCCACCAAAGGGGAGGAGAAAGGGGGTCTAGGGGAGACCAAACCCTTGCTACCAATTTTCCACCTTATAACTCACCTAATGCTTCCATGTGCCTTGAACAATCCATTTATTATTTTTCTTGAATATTAACCCAATCATTGAATGTTGGTGGGTGATTCTAATGGAAAATCACCTCATGTAGTTATGTAAGCATGGGGAAGATGGCAATGTTGTTATAAGTCCTTCCATATTCTTCCCCATATCATGTGTAATTCACCCTTTACATACTCATCGATGGATACATTCATTCATGTTATCGTTAATTCAAGACAGAAACTCATTCATTCCTTCATGGAAACATTCGTTCACTCACCTTGGGGAACACAGTTGTTCTGCCAACCAAGCATTGGTTCAGGAACTAAGAATTCAAGGGTGCATCCATGCAGGAGGCATGAGAGGATGCGGCACTCTCTGTTTTGTTGGGAATGACTATGCACTAACCCATAAATTGAATTGGGTTGTGGCTGAGAGAGACTCCTGTAGCTATTCCTTCACACTAGTGAAGTCATAGCCCAACCCAAGGGTGACCTCTTAGTGTTGAAATAATATAGGTTGGAAAAAGGTCTATGGTTGGGTAGAAAAGTTCCCTTACACAGTTGGTTTTCTTGGATCTACATTGTTTCAGATAAATATCCTTTTATGTTTGACTTGGAATTGTATTTAATGGATTCCTATATGTAAGTATGCTTTTGTTGCATGAATTGTGTATAGGTAGAAGTTATATCTCTATTGTTTGTGTTTAATGGAATCTATACATGTTCTGCAAGCTTTAAGAAAGCACAATAGGAATATCGAAAGCTAGTATTCACTCCATAGTTGTGCTCATGAAACAGGATAAATGTTGGATGGTTGAATTGGAGGGATATTGTTGAAGCTCCATGGCTGAAAGTGTTGAAGCGGGAGGAATTACTCTAAGTGTTCATGGATAGATAAGTTAAGTCCACAAAGGAAATCACACTAGAGAATTTCATTAAGAGATTATTCAGGCCAAGTGTTGAACTGCCAAAGTGATGACGTTTGGATTAACAGGCTGACCATGGAAGAGTCATTGTGTTGGTGTTGACGCAAAGGTGTCAAAGAAGGAAATCGAGGATCTATATGGTCTACAGAAAAATGTATTGGGTGTTGACGTTTAAATGCCACAATGTCAACTGTGAAGGTTAGGAATCAAAGCGAAAGAGAAACATAGTGTTGCATTTTGTACTTCTGACTCATGATCAGGGAAATTGGCAGAGAAATCGACATCAATGGAGTCGTGAATGGGTCAGATTTAGTGGTGTCAGCTTCTTAAGTCCAACATAAAAAAGACAAGGAAGGATATCAGAGCTTTTCTATGGATCAGTTGGTGGTCCCTACTTTCGACTCCTAACGTTAAAAACTTAGAGTCGGTAATTCGCAGTTAATTTTGGAGGAAGTCATTTTCTCTTGCCATCTTCTGACTCCCAATATCAAAAATATCATAGTCGACAAGTTGGGGAGAAATTTAGGAAGGAACCATTATGTGTTCTGACTTATGAATCCTAATGCTAGAAACATCAGAATTGGGAATTCGGGAATGAATTGTTCGAGCTTGTTTTGTTGTATTGAATTCTAACTCGAGATGTCAAAAATGTCAGATTCAAGAAGTTGAGAGCTATTTGGTTGGAACCCATTTAATGGTTCTGACTTCTGACTCCCAACATCGGTAGTGTTGGAGTTGGAATGTTGGGATGGTTTTGGTTGGAATCCATTGTGCAGTGTCTAATTTAGAATCCTGATATCATAAATATCAAAGTTGGAAAATTGGGGAGAAATTCATAACAAGACCGTTACCCATTTTTACTTCCGACTCCTAATGTTGGAAACATTGGAGTCGGCAAGTTGGGAGTGGTTGGTTAAAATTCAATTTAACGATTTTGACTTTCAACTCTCGATATCAGAACATTGGATTCGACAAGTCAAGAAGGTGTGGTGAAGGACCTAGTTGCGGTTCTCACTTCTTATTCTCAATGTACAAAAGTCAGAGTCAAGAAGTCGATATTGACTATTATGCACCACTTTGTGTTCTGATTTGTGATTTCCAAATTCTGAAAAGTCAAAAACATTGGAAAATTTCAACAAAGTGGAATTGAATGGTTAGGATTATGGATTTAGTAGTTGGGATGGATTATAACCATTGGATTTTGTTATTAAACCAAGTTAATGACTAAATAAGCAAGATTAAGTATTAATTAGGAAATATAGACTATGGTTTTCTATGTTTCTACATTGTGGGTATTGGTTGAACAATTTGTAAGATAAATTTGATTCATGATTCACATCTAGTGGTCAGATTGAGGAATGGGGGCATGGAAGAGTTGTATTGAAACAATAAAATTTTCATTTATGGTGCCCTAATGAGTTTCATATTATACCGAGGTGATCAGGGACATGACAATTTATTTTTTGATCCTAGAATCAATATCTCTAGGGAATTTACCTTTTTTTGCATTTCCTCACAAGTACTATCTACACAATTTATGTTTTTTTCCATAACTTATATGGGACACATATCATGCCCCCATAAAGTATATCTCAGAGTTCAAATTGTGTTACTTTGATATTTACAAATTTTATTAGAACATATCAGTATAATCTTCCAAACTTTCATCTTATTTTTTGGTCATTTAAAAAATATCCTATCTCAAATCCATGTCCTTATAATAGTCATGATTATTATTCAACAATACCTACCTCATATCATCCCATGTATGAATATTGTTCCGACCCAACGCCATGAACCAACACAATGATGCATTCTTGGGTGTAGTTGCAAATAAATTTAGTTTCTAGGCATCAATATTGTATTTGTAACCCCTTAGAGGATATTTGTTTTCTAACCCATTGAAGTATGGAAGGGCTCAGGATGTAATATAAATCATCTCGGTTGATCTTCCTAGTTCTATTATTGGTAATTAAAAACTTATAGGCTCTTTTTCATGATCCGTCGAATCTCAACTTGAGTGCATTAAAAGTTTTTAAAGAATGCGTTCACCAGTTTGATTAATTCATGAAACAACATTAACAGAAATTAAATGCTTAAACAGAAATGAAAAGAAAAAGTGATAACCAGATGTGGGAAAAAAAACACAGAATCATAGAGTCACAAACAGAAGTTGATAACAGAGTTCACCCCCTTCACTGGGCTACGTCTTCGGGTCCCTCTCCAATGGGTACCGATCCAATTAATATTTTTAAAATGGTACAAAAATGGTTCTGGAATCAACTTCAGCAGCTGTAAACAGAATGCTATACAAAGTCTTCAAGACCTCTCTTCTAGAAATTACAATTAGCCTTCAAAAAGGCAAAGAAAGCTAAAAATTATAACAGAGAATGTCAACTTCCCTAGCAACAGCATCTGGACACTTCACAGCAAAACTCTCAGTGCTTCTTTTCTTTTATCTCTGCAAGCTTCTTGTAACAGAAAAGCAATGCTCGGTGCTCTAAACAATCTGAACCCCCTTCACTTCAGCCAGAATTGTCTATTTAAGCATTCAGTGGGAGGATAAGTATCGGGTTCGATTCGTTTGCTACCTGTCTTTTCATATTCCATATGCTATCTTTTAATTTCCATCGAAATGTTTCAACTAGTTGTACGTTACATTCATTTCTGTTCCGCTAAATGTAGCAGTGGTTCATAACGGTTCCATCTAATACCATGTATGGTATTGCTATCCCGCCACACAATGGATATCCGTCACATTTAGAGTTGTTCCAAATGTTATATATACTATCACAGCATACAAATGTCATAGCATATAACTGTTTCATATGAGAACTTCCCTATATAACTGATCCGTTGTCGCAGCATATAACTAGACTCCACAAATGTCGCAGCGTACAACTAAACTCCACAAATGTCGCAGCGTACAACTAAACTCCACAAATGTCACAGCAAATGTGACTGCGCACCCTCATCTAACCACAATAATAGTGCCATTTAACCGTGCACAAGACCGCTAGAGGGTATACACTTGACCGCGCGGGCTTTTCACGAACCATTCAATGTTCCACTTGACGGTGCGCAAGCTACGCGGCCCATGCTATAACTGCTAGATGTTACACTTGATTTTGGTTATAATATGTCATATCATATATGATATATATGTGTGTGTGTGTGTGTGTGTGTGTGTGTGTGTGTGTGTGTGTGTGTGTGTGTGTGTGTGTAACATTGCACCGATTAGCATATATGTGAAGCATTTCACCTTTTGAATGGTAGATGGAACATACATTAAGGCTAGTCTCGCACTATGTTTAGCATATGAGTTAACAACATATGTTATGTTCTTTGAACCATAGATTAATAACCATTGTACCATATTGGATTAGTGTAATTTTTGAAGATGAATAATCCACCGGATCATTCCTCCCCATTGGAGAGGTTTTGGACCACCAAAAGCCTGAGTCACTCTGCAAGTAAGTGAGGGTACAACTCCCTCATTTTTCCAATATCCATCCATATTGCTTTGCTAGGATGCATGCCTTTAAGCCCCACTCGAAGGTACTCAACATTCCCCCTTCGTGAAGTCCTTACATTTCTGTCAAGAATAACATCATCCTGCAACTCTTTCATGTATTCAGGTGCCATATCATCAAATGAAGGAATCCGTATGTTAGTTTCTTCTTCCATGATCATAGGAGGCTCATACAGTTTAAGATTCTCAACATTGACAACTAAATAGATTTGCATGTATGGACGTAACTTCAAGCGAAAAGCATTAGTACCAATCTTTTCCAGAATCTCAAAAGGACCATACCTGATAGGCTTAAGCTTTTTACCTTCACCTTTCATTCTTTATTTGGTGATATGTAACTCTGTCGCCAACCTGAAATTGATGATCAACTCGATGCTTGTCATGCCTGGCTTTGTACTTTGTCTGGCTCTTCTCCAACTGTTCCTGAACTTCCTACTGCACCACTTGGATTCTCTAAATGAATCTTAGAGCTTTATCTACATCATGATGTCCATCCACTGTATCTTTGCCAAAAGAGAATTCCATCGGTGTTTTTGGCAGATAACCAAAACAAGTTTCAAAAGGAGATCTTTTCATGGAAGAATGAACTGCATGATTGTAATCATGTTGTATATACTACAACTGCTCATCCTAAAGTTTAGGATGTTTACTACAATATCCTCTAAGTAGTTGAACCATTGTTCTGTTTACTACCTCTATTTTCCCATCGGTCCGTGGATGAAAAGTTGTACTTTTATTAAGTTTAGTATCCATAAGCTCCCATAAAGTTGACCAGAATTCTCCCAAGAACTGGGAATCCCGATTAGATACAATAGACATGGGTATCCCAAAATATACCCAAACATTCTGAAAGAATAGATGAGTTGTTTGTTCAGCAGTGATCTGTTTGTTACATGGCATTAAGATACACATTTTGTTGAATCTGTCCACAAAAACATATAGGAAATCATGCCCTTTTCTAGACATAGGTAGTCCTCCTACAAAGTCCATAGAAATGCTTTCCCATGGATGAGAAGAAACTGGAAGAGGTGTGTACAAACCCAATTTCCTATTGCTAGGCTTACTCGTTGCATAGATAACACATCCTCATATATATTTAGCTACAGTTTCTTGCATATGAGGCCAATAATAGTGATTCTACAATATTGTCAACGTTTTACTTACACCATAATGTCCTGCAATCAATGAACTATGTGCTTCTCAGATCACATGCATTCTCTCTTTCTCTGGAATACAGAGTTTACCGAGATGATACAGGAGTTTATTATGCACATAATAGTTCTCTTCCTATTTTCCATGTATCAGTGATGCATATACTTTCTTAAAATATTTATCTTCTGCATATTGTTCAATGTAACTTTCATGTGTTAATGAACTGTTCTAAAGAATGATTGAAGCGTTTATAGGTGGCCTTGATAACATGTCTGCTATCTTATTATGAATTCCCTTTTTGTATTTAATTACGATATGAAACTGTTGTAAGAATCCCATCCATCTTAAATGCCTACTTTGTTGTACTTTAGTTTGAGATTGCAGATATTGAAGTGGTTGATGATCAGTATGTATGACTGTTTCTTTTCCCATGATATAATGTTTCCACTTCTTCACACTCTGTACTAAAGCATACAAATCTTTTTCATAAGTCGAATAGTTACTTACCGCAGTAGAGAATGTTTCTGAATGGTAACAGATTGGCTTCCTCCCTTGCATCAAAACGGCTCCCATGGAAAACCCGCTGGCATATGTTTCGATCTCAAATGGCTGCTGCAAATCTGGCAACATTAGAACTGGTGCTGTGCTAATCCTTTCCTTCAAAGTGTCGAATTCCCTCTAATGCTTTCCTCCCCACTGGAAAATTTCTTTAACGCTTGTCAACGCATGTAATGGAGCAGCAATGGAAGAAAACCCAGAAATGAATTTCCTCCAATACTGAACCGCACCCAGAAAAATTTTGGTTTTAGTAACGGTGTTAGGCTGTGGCCAGTTTACAATGACAGCAACCTTGGTTGGGTCCACTCGCAGGTGGCCTCCACCAATAATATGGCCTAGATATACTAAAGAAGTTTTTGCAAACTCACATTTAGACATTTTTACATAAAGCTTCTCCTTCCTCAGTACATCTAAAAATTTCTTCACATGTATAGTGTGTTCCTCCCAGGTTTTTCTAAACACCAGGATATCATCCAGATATACAATTACAAAATCATCAATGAATGGACGAAAGACATCATTCATGACCCGCATGAAAGTAGCAGGTGCGTTACAGATCCCGAAAGGCATCACAAGCCATTCATACAAACCCTGTTTTGTTTTAAACATTGTTTTCCAGGCATCATTTTTAGCAACACGGATTTGATGATACCCACTACGCAGATCCAATTTTGTAAAATAAATTGCATGCTTTAACTGATCAAGAAAATCATCAATGCGAGGAAGAGGAAACCTATTTTTAATGGTGATTTTGTTAAGGGCCCTATAGTCAATGCACATCCTCCAAGACCCATCCTTCTTTGGAACCAAGACTATAGGATAGCCACAAGGAGAAGTACTTGGCCGAATGACCCCCTTCTCAGTCAGCTCCTAAACCTGCTTCTTGATTTCCTCATTATGCATTACAGACATCTGGTACATGGCTATGTTCGGGAGTGGCACATCCTGCTGCAAATGTATCTCATGCTGAATTTCTCTCTTTGGTGGTAACCCTTTTGGATCTTGAAATAAATCATCATACTCAGAAATGATTTCAATCAGTCCAAATTTATGTTTAGGATCACATCCTTCAAAATATTTAGAGATCTCATTATTTTTCACCTTAACCATCATTAACACAAAATTCTTACTAGAATTTACCAGCCTCTTCATTTGTCTTGCAGAGATTATTGCTAGATTTGTTTTTGTCTTATGTGCTCGTACAATATATTCTACACCATCTTTAAAAAGATGATACTTATTCTGCTCTCTATAAAAGACTGCTTTTCGATCATACAAATATGGACTCCCAAGTACAATTCCACAAATGTCAAGTGGTACTACATCCAATTCTACCTCATCCATGAACTTTCTAGTAATTGCAAACTTTAATACACATTTATTTGTAACTTGCAATTGTGTATCATTAGTAACCCAACCAAGAGGATAGGGTTTTTCATGAGGCATAGTAACTAAATGCAATTTCTTAACCACTTCTTCTGATATCAGATTTACTTGTGAACCACTATCAAACAATGTATCAATCTTTGCGTGATTTTCAATGACACGAACATGAAACATTGCACTTCTATTTTTATCATTTTGCTTAGAAGTAGATGGCAGATTTGTACTTGCACTAGAACTTGATTTTGCATCAATGGGAAGTGAGATACTTTTATTCTTACCCTGGATTCCGACAGCTATAACCTTTGTTTCATCACCTGAGTCGGATCCCAAGTCTTGAAGAACTATTGCAGTAGATTTTGCTTTGCCTTTATCTTTGTTTCCTTCGTACTTATTTGGCCTTAACTCCGGATGAAGTTTCCAACACTTAGAGACATCATGTCCCTTCTGACAATGCGAACATGTAGGCTTTTCACCCTCTTTCTTAATAGTAGCCATCTTCTTTTTCCCCTTATCTTTACCTTTCGATTTGCTGTCAAATTTAAATGATTTCTTCACAAAAGTATCATTAGCATGCTTAGCCCTAGATTCTAAATGTGTAGCTTGAACACATACATCATTTAAATTACTGGGGTTAAACATCAACAAAGTATGTCTCAAATAAGAATGCATGCCACCAATGTACTTAAGAAGAGTTTCCTGTGTATCTAATGAAACATTCAATGCAATAGCCCTCTTTCTGAATTCATGAGTATAGTCTTGAATATTTAGTCCTTTAACTTGTCTAAACATTTTCCAACTCAGGGTTAATTGTTGAATATGTCCTAAAGGATAAAATTGCTTCCTTAATACTTCAATGAATTCATTCCAAACTGAAATAATTTTACCGTTCTTTCGAAGATCTTGCTAAATCTTGCTCTCCCACCAAGTAAGAGCCATACCACTCATTCTCAAAGTGGCCAATTGAATCCTAGAAGGGTCATCATTAATGCCCTGCACCCTGCAATATACTTCAAGCTGCTTGATCCAATTGTCTAACTTTTCAGCATCTAAATGTCCATTATAAATTGGCAATTCGAATTTAACATCCAATTTGAAATAAGGCATATTAGGATTTGCATTAGCATTATGTGAATGAGAAGCATGAGAAGTAGAGAAAGTTTGATTAGTATCAAGAGGATCACCATCACCTCCTACTCTTCTACCCTTTTCTTCCTTCTTCACTTCAGCATCTTTGGATGAATATCCTTCGTCTTTCTTATTCCTTTCTGCACGCTCATCGAGAAGAATTTCCATCATGGCTTTCATACTAATAAAAGCCTCCAAAAACTCAGTTTCACAAATAACAGGGTTTTCCCATTCTGTATGTCCTTCTTCTTCCCCTCGTGGAGAAGACATGGTTCTTGAGAATGTTCTCCTTGAGCCAATCTCGGGATCTCCTTCAATTAATTCTCCTTCACCAAGCTTTAACCTGGACCTGGTAAGCATTCACAAACTTGCACAAGCAGTTAACCTACTCTGATACCATAATATGATCCATTGGATCTCAACTTGAGTGCATTAAAAGTTTTTAAAGAATGCGTTTACGAGTTTGCTTAATTCATGAAACATCATTAATAGAAATTAAATGCTTAAACAGAAATGAAAAGCAAAACTGATAACTAGATGTGGGAAAAAAAACACAGAATTAGAGAGTCACAAACAGAAGTTGATAATGGAGTTCACCCCCTTCACTGGGCTACGTCTCTGGGTCCCTCTCCAATGGGTACCGATCCAATTAATATTTTTAAAATGGTACAAAAATGGTTCTGGAATCAACTTCAGCAACTGTAAACAGAATGCTGTACAAAGTATTCAAGACCTCTCTTCTGGCAATTACAATTAGCCTTCAAAAAGGCAAAGAAAGCTAAAAATTGTAACAGAGAATGTCAACTTCCCCAGCAACAGCATCTGGACACTTCACAGCAAAACTCTCGGTGCTTCTTTTCTTTTATCTCTGCAAGCTTCTCGTAACAGAAAAGCAATGCTCGATGCTCTAAACAATCTGAACCCCCTTCACTGCAGCCAGAATCGTCTACTTAAGCGTTTAGTGGGAGTATAAGTATCGGGTTCGACTCGGCTGCTACCCGTCTTTTCATATTCCATATGCTATCTCTTAATTTTCATCGAAACGTTTCAACTAGTTGTACGTTACATTCATTTATGTTCCGCTAAATGTAGCAGCGGTTCCCAACGGTTCCATCTAATACCATGTATGGTATTGTTCTCTCGCCACACAATGGATATCCGTCACATTTAGAGTTGTTCCAAGTGTTATATCTGCTATCGCAGCATACAAATGTCGTAGCATATAACTGTTTCATATTATAACTTCGCTATATAACTGATCCACTGTCGCAGCATATAAATAGACTCCACAAATGTCACAGCGTACAACTAAACTCCACAAATGTCGCAGCGTACAACTAAACTCCAGAAATGCCACAGCAAACGTGACTGCACACCCTCATCTAACTGCCAGAATAGGGCCATTTAACCGTTCACAAGACCTCTAGAGGGTATACACTTGGCCGCACGGGCTTTTCACGAACCATTCGATGTTCCACTTGACGGTGCGCAAGCTGCGCGGCCCATGCTATAACTACTAGATGTTACACTTGATTTTAGTTATAATATGTTATATCATATACGATATATATATATATATATATATATCATTGCACCGATTAGCATATATGTGGAGCATTTCACTGTTTGAATGGTAGATGGAACATACATTAAGGCTAGTCTTGCACTATGTTTAGCATATTAGTTAACAACATATGTTATGTTCTTTGAACCATCGATTAATAACCATTGTACCATATTGGATCAGTGTAATTTTTGAAGATGAATAATCCACCGAATCAGTTCATTAGATATTATACTCTCTATTGTTTAGGGAAATTCTACCTTATGTAATCGCAGGTTGTATATATGGATACCTGCGAATGGTTCGCAAGCTAAAGTGTCAATAGTCATGATTACACCTTAGCCACTTTATAAAACATGGACAAGGATGGAAGGAACAAAATGTATCAAGGCACATGCTCATCTATAGGTTTTGGTCTACTTCAATCCATTGTATCTTTTTTTTTACCAACACATTGAGTGTCAATACTCAAATGGAGAAGTGTCATTCCATACGATAATAGATGCCCCCTAATGTATGAGGTCAGAGGGAAATAATGGTTGAAATACATTGCGTTTTTATCTTGTAGAACTCATTTTCCAAGGCTGTAGAGAGGTACCTAAAATAGACATATCAAATCTATGTACAAAATAATTTTTGAGGATGCCATGTTCAATAAAGCAGAACACTAGCTCCTTTACAATATTCGATTACATCATATGATACGGGAAACAAGGCCACATATGTATTACAATGGCGGGTCAAATCCACAATATACAATGATGAGTCTTCAATATCTGGAAGTAGAGTCAAAGAACATAACACAAGCTTGCATAACTTAGGTTATAGAGATATACACCTAAGGTCTTCATCCAAATCCATTGTAACCAGTACAAATCCTACCATGTGAATATGTGAGATGAAGTCAAAAATGGAAGGAATTCATCAGAGTGTCAGTAAATGAATAATGCTAACAACTAAAGCAAAGGTGTCCACCAATGTGAAGAGTAAATCATAAGGTACCATCTTCGAAACTCTAGGTCTTCATATTCAGGAAATGCTGATGAGAAACCATACTGCGAGGAGGAAGGAAATAAATCCTTCAACAAATCACAAGAGTAACTGAGAGACTGGATGAGCGGAGGTAGACACAAAGAATTCTTAGAAATGAAATTTATGGGAATCATGATGACCAAATAGAGGTGAAGACCCTTGAATAGTGAGCATGACACGGAGATGACTGAAGGAAGCTTTGGACTTTCAAATCGGTCAACTAGACTTATCTGTCATGTAGGAGACATGATCAGATTTCGAATGTATGAAGGACAAGTGGAGGAGTAAAAACTAAAAGTAATAACTGAAATTGAAGTGGAAAACTGAGACATGAGAATCAAGAATTTTAGACAGTGCTTTGTTTAAGGATGAGATGTTTCTACTGCTTATAACCCAAAGAGTGAAATTATTCCTTACCTTTCTTGTTAATTTTTAATGAGTCCAAGAAAGTTAACTCGAGTCTCTCTTCATTTTTTACAAGCTTGAAGATGAGAGAGAATAATGCTTGATATGTCACTCATCATGGATTTTACGAGCCTGAATTAGTAGATGCTCGTTGTTATTTTCATATTTTTGAGAGTCTAAAAAATTAGAAGAAGACTCTAGGGGGTGCTTTTTCTAAATTTAGTCTCTTGAGTCCAAAAAAGTATAAAACAATCCACATGAGAACTCTCTTAGCTTTCTAAGAACTAACGTATAAATTTTTTGTACTTATTCAGCAAGGTCCGAAAAAGGGGTAAACTATCACCAGACTGACACACCATCAAAAGCAACATATAGCCTGATTTTAACAAGTGTGAAGGAAGGCAAGATCACACGAAAAGTTCCATTTGTTTACGATAAATTGGACTTTCAACAGGAAACTCAATGCTTTGTTTTTTAGGGTTTAGCAAGCACGAAAAAGACATAAAGTACACTCGAAACCTTTTTCATGATTGGTTCCATAGCACGAAAAAAATAAAACTAAGCTCATACTAGGAGTTTCTTTTCCCTACACCTGAACATACTCTTCTCAATTGCAAAGAAAAGAGAGTGTTTATTTCTCGTAAATAATCGATATGGTTCGAGAAAGAGATAACCTACCACCAATGTAGATGATCATTCAATTTACCTTAATGAGTCTAAACAAAAAAGTTTACTCGATTGTCCAATCTTATTTAAGGAGTCAGAACAGGGCCTAAAGAAAACTCCATAAGGATGGGGAGCCTTATAATCAGGTGTAGTTTGGTAAAAAGTTGAAAAATGAGGCTCATTTTTTCATGAAAAAACAACTACGAAGGCTCCCACAACCTACTTAAAGTGTGGCATAGGTATTAGAAATAAAGATGTTCTAAACTAGGGTTACCCATGTAAAGGAGGCCCTATCCACAGAGGAACAATGATGTGTACAAGGTAAAAAGTGGTTATACACCATAGTCCATGGCTGAAATGAGATCCTATGGTTTAATAAAGGATGAGGTATGAATGTAAAGTATGAAATGGATACCAAATCCTACCCTATATGTGACTAAAATCATCGTCTGGATCATCCTGGACCTGTAACAGCTAGAAAAACCACGTGGTATTAGTTCCGATAACCAAAATTGACTTCAAACTATACAAACTGGGTAAAACATTTAAAATTTTAGCTAGAAATAGTTCCAAAATCAAAAGAAAACATACCATTTGGAATTTTTAACTATATTTAGCAATTTTACCTCTGAATTTCAACTGATCGTAGTAGACAATCTAGTGGACCAAATTCAAATCCACAAGTTGCAAGTTGGTCTTCTCTCCCTCCTCTTTCATTTGATGCATTCCAATTTTAAAATAAATAGTAAATTAAGTGATTTTATGCCAGCCCTAAAGGCATCCCTAGGTAATCATGGTTGTCCTTCATTAGACACACAAGCACAATCTTCAACCACAGTTTTCCTACCATGAAACCCGCGAGTGATACGCATTGTGCAGAAAGCACAGTTGTGAGTATTGCACAACCTAGGTTTTTTCAAAAAGTGATAATACAATGGATTTTTGATGGATTCTAATGATGGAAACTGTTTCTTAGCAGGAAATCATGGTGCTAAAATAAAGAGAATGGGAGCATGAGGACATGGCCCTCGATGCTATGAGAGATCTCGTAAATTTACAATTTTTGAAAGAATGTGGCTTGTTAAAATTCTACTACACATCGAATATGCATGCCCAAGTCCATCTATTGGAGACCTTGGTGAGATTGTGGGATCACGAGCTTGCACTATTTGACCTCCAAGGGGAGACCTTGGAGTTGACCATAGATGATATTTACTTTATTATAGGATTATCTCGCAAGGGGACACCTGTGAACCTGGAGGGAACCGATCGGGAAGATGACCCACTCAGCATGAAAGACTACATTAATACTTACTATTTTCCTGGGACATAAGTCCCGATTACACAAATTACCATCTTTCCATTGAAATTTTTGTTAAGCACCATTGTCAGGGTTGTAAGGTCATCTTCGTTTCATTTAACAACATGAACCCATATGCGTGTAGTGGTAGAGTTTATGAAGGGTACACTATTTGATTGGTGCTCAGGATTACTCTCGATTATGAAGAAACAACTATCTGAATGTAGGAGGGGTCGAAACAAGAAATTTGAAATGCCTGTATACTAGCTTCATTCTTCTTTGAGAGGGTTCATTCCCTCAGTCCCACAAATTTTACCACCATTTCCAACTTGTGATCCTAGACTCATGCGGTGGGGAGATATTTTTCTCCAACAAGGTGGCAGCGGTGGGATACAGAGCGGCTATGACGATGAATTCTACTCTTGGTGGAGTAGGAATGTACATTCTCTTGAGCAGTTACCCTAGAAGTATTAGTATTTAGGGGTTATTTAGAACTCATCCTCCCTCCTGGAGGAGCATGGGAAGATATTGGTATGTCTTTTTACTTTATAATTATTTAATTTTTATGATATTTTATTCATAAAATTATATATACATATGTACTTGAGTTTGAACTTCTTTATGTTTATATGCAGATGTTGGACCAATTCGGCCTAATGGACATCCTAGGACTTTTGTGTGCCCCATAGAGATCAATGGAGACAATATGATGCTACGTGTGGTGGAGGGGAAGCTGGCCAGGATTACCCAATATGTCCCCACACTCAGGATGGATCAGATCCCCATGGTGATGCAAAAGCATGTGGTTGGGGTTCCTCCATCATAGTTACACCTTCTTAGAAGGGTAACTAGGGTTGTGCTTTGTTACAAGGAGGCTGTAGAGGCAGCCGCAACTGAGGAGGATGAGGATCATCCTTAGATGTAGGAATTTTATGGATTACTATCCTATTTTGTATTTTGATGTACTTATGATAGGATCTTCAGGNCTATGGACATATTTTTACACACACACACACACACACACACACACACACACACACACACATATATATATATATATGGTTATGTACATGTGCTTCAAATGTGTCTGTATATTTTATTTTACAATGTGTGTGTTAAGTACCATTCAAGTATATAATTTGCATATGCATCATTATTTTTATTTTTATTTCTTGAGATATGATTGTATGAACTATATTCAAAATTTATTTTAAGTAACCTGACACATAAAACTGACATAGTAAGTTAGGGTTTCACACTTGAAAATCACCATTGAGCTGCGAAACCACGAGTTGTGAGTCAATCCTGACCTCCAGACAAGTAATGCCATGCAATGTAGCATCCCATAAAAACTCAATGACTACATTGTATTCATCCACATTATTAGTCACAAGACCTAAGCATGCACCACCAGAGGTAACCAGTTGTCGTGAGGGTGCATAAATAACCCACGTAACTAAAGCCAGATTACAAGTGTGGAAACTGGAGCCATCGGAAAAACCTAGGAACCACTTGGATGACATTTGAAACAACCAATAGACTATGTATGAAACACTAAACAATTAATGCCCTATTTTACATGAACATACAATAATAATACAATAAAAAATATCATGCTTAAGTATAATACTTCTGCAGGTAGAGCCCATTTATGGGCTCCAGTAGCTTGTTACCATCATAATAAGTCAATTCATAAGCTCCCTTCTTCAAAAATTTCAACATGACGTAAGGGAATAACCACATGGACTTAAACTTGCCTACCCCTAGGGGTTCCTTGTCTTGATGCCAAAGCAAGACAAGTTCTCCCTCGAAGAAAACTCTAGGTTTAATTTCTTTATCATATTTGTTTTTGACTCGGTTCTTATGAGCCTCGTTTGCAGTCAGGGAATCTATGCATTGTTCATCTAGATTCTCTAAGTGAAGCAAACATTCTTCAAGATTAGTAGTGTCTGGAAGCACATGAATAGCAATTTTTAAATGTAACGAACCTGAAATTCGTCAATGTAAATTCTGAGAAAAATGGGGTAAAGTTTTCCCTTTTACTATAACCAACAAGTCAATCATGTTAATCTCTTGAGCGTGTGTAATCACATAATTGTAAAAACTAATAGCACTTTACCTTAATCTAGTACCATGGTAGTAAGATCTTGAAAATTATTGATTACTTACTTTTAAATCAAGATGTTATTTCTTTATCTTAAAATCAAACTGTTAAACAAAAGGTATTGAAATAGTTAACTATCCAAGTATCTTTCCTACACGAAATATACTTTTAATATTTCATAGCCCATTTTACCAATATAGAAAATGTATCATAAATCATTTTTTTTTGTATCATCCATGCATTAAATACCATCATGAAAATGAGTATATTCAAACATAAAACATAAAGCAAAAAGAGAGACATCATATGAGTGGTTCACCCCATCCATGAGGCTACGTCCACCAAAGTTTGTTAGTATTTATATTATTTCATAAAGAGAAAGATTTACAATTTCGTGGCACATCCATTGCCATTATCTTTACCTCCAATATCTTTCACCGAGAATATTCTCCAATTACTATTTTCCCTTTTTGTAAGGTTTTCCATTTAAATAGAAAACCTTTTCAGGTAAACATATTCCAAAATTACAAGAGGTCACTCCTGTTCTATACTCTTTAACAATTATATAACAATAACTAATACTAACCCAAATGCAATCTAGGTCCAACCGGCAACATTGGAAACTGCTAAAGTACACGGTCTAAATTTAGTAAATCGCAGGCATGGTTCTACCACCCATCAACTATGAGATCATAAATTATACTCATAAAATATCCATAAGTCATGGAAAATATCATCTACTTATTAGAAATGAGATCCAAAAACTATAAACATAGATTCATAAAAGTAGGCAATGATTTATTTAAAAGAACAAGCATCAGTGCATTCTTTAAATATTTACTCAAACGCAATCCACGATACAAATTTCGAGATCTAAAAAAAATGGATCCAACACCCTATATACTTAGTTTGTATTCCAACGTAGATCCTGATAAAACAATGAATAGATCTAACGCGGGAAAAGGTTATGTATATCTCAGTCCAAAAATTCATAAGTACACTCTAATAATATTATGACTTTTTACTTACTTATAGCCACTTTTATTCATAAGCCACTTATTACCTTCAAACTAAGATTTAAATGAAAAGTAAGTTTCAACAAAAGTTGCTTGATTCATTGGATTTTAATACTTGAATACCGAGTCCATTCATCCTTTCTCCCATTTCATGGCATAGCAGGTAATTTCCCTAAATTCCCATATATACCCCTTTCACAAGTGAATATATATTTACAGATATTAAAAGCGATTGCATAAATATTTAACCAAACAAAATTCATCATAAATCCATTCATCCCTTCTCCCATTTTACGGCATAGTAGGTAATTTCACTTAATTCCCGTATATACCCCTTTCACAAGTGAATACATATTTACGGATGTTAAAAATGATTGCATAAATATTTAACCAAACAAAATTCATCACAAATCCATTCATTCCTTCTCCCATTTTATGGCATAGTAGGTAATTTCCCTAAATTCCCGTATATACCCCTTTCACAAGTGAATACATATTTACGGATGTTAAAAATGATTGCATAAATATTTAACCAAACAAAATTCATCATAAATACATCGTAGCCTTCTCCCATTTTATGGCATAGTAGGTAATTTCCCTAAATTCCCATATATACCCCTTTCACAAGTGAATATATATTTAGGGATGTTAAAAATGACTGCATAAATATTTAACCAAACAAAATTCATGTTAAATTAAAATATGCATGAGATACATGCAAAATTCATCATTGAATCAATTTCTTTCCTATTTGTTGAAGTCTACAGATTTACATAAATAATTTGACAATTTCCATACAGGAAGGTAATTAATACCACCATCGAATTCTTCATATCTTAACCCAAATCCCAAATCATAAGGGATAGATCTAGTTTCATTTAAAACCAGCGATTACAAACAAACGTGAAGTATAAATCTTCAACTAAAATCCCAAATCGTAAAGGATGGATCGGGTTGTATTTTAAACCAGCGACTACAAACAAACATGAAGGATAAATCTTCAACTAAAAACCCAAATCGTAAAGGATGGATTGGGTTGTATTTTAAACCAGCTATTACAAACAAATGTGAAGGATAAATCTTCAACTAAAAGCCCAAATTGTAAAGGATGGATCTGGTTTTATTTTAAACCTGCGATTTCTAAACAAACGTCGACGATGATTATCCATTAATGAGTTTACAATTTGAAAATATTTTGAATAAAAGATTTGGATTTAAAACAAACTATTTAAAATATTTAAAAATATTTGGAGTTAAAATATTTTGAATATTCCATACCAAATCATGTAGTTAAAACAAAACTATTTACAATCGATGGGAGATCCAATCAGGATGGGTCTGTTCAACGCATGAACTTAGATAATGAAAATACACAAACATAGATCTATAGGATCTAATCTTTCCCAAGTTCATCAGTAATTTTTAAAATGCTAGTTAAGGAAAAATGCAATCAAGGATCAGTTAACTAAATTTTACACACAAAAAGGAGAATGCGCAGGAATCCACCTTGCAGATATGGTAACTCCAATCATAGGGATCCACTAAAATCCTCTAAACCCATGCATTCTAATTCAATCATAACCATAGAAGTGACACATTCAAGTCTTTGGTTTTAAACAAAACAACAAGTAAAGATGAATTCAACCTTACGCAGAGGAGATCATATAGGGTCAAATCAAAATGCAGACATATTTGAGAGCTTAAATCTGATTCATAGATCTAAACTGTACATCACTGGAAAACAAAGGGTGCATACATCAAATATATCTAACTCTCATCACAAATAAAAACACAGATAATAACAACATTACAGCAGATATTGGAAATATCCCTCTATAAATCAAGACACAGGTGCTAACAATCAACAATCCACAAATTGGAAAATATCCATCTCTATGCCAAAAGAAAACGCAGATGCTAACCAACAATGTAGAGATTCAAATATAAATTGAATTGCAAATTGCAGACTAGCAAATCTATAAATTCTATTTCATATCCAGAAATCTAGAGCTCATAAGGAATCGCAGGCATTCCAAGATCCCATTAAAAATGGATCTAGCATCAAAATTTAGAAATGATACAATTCCATATCAACTTGATGAAAACACCGGCATAAAAAAAACTATAACAAAAATAGATCGCATACCGCATAAGAAGCCACCTCTTGGATCGGACCGATAGGAATCACGATCCCTCATAAGCAACGTCTTTCTTGGATCAGATCTAGAAGCATTCTCATATCCACGACCTCAACAATTATCACAGAACGATAATGGCTCTCTTTACTGATTGTTCCAATCCTGTTCTGCATCCTCTCCTACATCAACTATATAACAAAAAATAAATAAATAAATTACCCAAATGCCAAATGGCAAGTATCAGTTGCCAAGATTACAATCCTCTAGGATTCTTCACACCTAATATTTCCACTCAACAAAAAAACTTGTTGCTGCTAAGATAGCGATTTATGACATATACGACTTACCTTTTCAACCTCCTAATTTGTTTCTTTTTTTTTAAACAGTTATAACCATCATTATGCATGCTTTTCTTATAATTGCTTTTATATATGGTTGGTGTTTGGCCCTCATAGAGTAATCCCCTACTAGTCCATATGTAACATGGCTTCCCATTTTGTCAACATGGGAATGCTCTTATCCTAAGGTAGTCAATTATAAATATTATACCATTTTTATATGTTTTTATATGGTAATTTACACATGTATTTATTTGTTAAACATACTTTCTTCATAACTTAGAGGTAAGATAGGAAAAGTCATAACCTTTCTAAAAATTTGACGATGCTAGGGTAATACTTATAGTGTCTTTACTTAAACTCGGTCAATTCCATTCATGTTCTGAGGGGATGTTACATTAGGGATGGTATCTTGCACTCAACCGGTGTGACTGCTTCCACCCCATGAACGAGTTGGAAAGGTGAGAAACCAGTAGCAGTATTAACATTAGTCTGGTATGCCCAAAGTGTAGGGTACAGCATGATATGCCAATTTGACCTACCTGCATTGACATTGCACTTTAGAATGGTTTTCAAGGTCTTATTAACTGCCTCTGCTTGTCCATTTTCCTGAGGTTCAAACGAATATTAATGATCTTTCCTAAACCCTAGCATAGTGGTCAACGCAATCATCATGATGTTCTGAAAATGACTGCCATGGTCAGTGACAATATGCTTTGGTATGCCGAAACTAGCAATGATTTGGTTGAAAATGAAATAAGCTACTATTTCCCCATCGGCCTTACAGGTAGGACGATTGCTAACCCAGATAAATGACCCCCACACACTCTTCTATGGGAATCATTAAGGACATGCTCTACCTCCTCGTGGGTGAGGCACCGATGCAAGATAGAATCTACCCCTTGTTGATACAAGGTATCGCAAATGATAAGGTATTTTTTCACATTAACCCGCAACTTACATCGATCCTCCCATGAGAAGGACACAGGACACTAAAGATTCTAGAGATATAATAGGATATATCCATACCATGGATCAGAGGTTGAGATCAAAAAGATATAGTCATCTAGGAATGGGTCTTATTCCACCACTATAGTCTCTTCTGTAGGGAATTCCCATATCAGTTCTATGAATACTAAGTATTTTTTAGACTTAGCATATTGAAAATCCAAGTCAAACTCTTGGAGGATGACTATCCATTTATTGAATTTTCCCTCGATTATACGTTGGGATTAAACCATACTGGAATGGATTCACTTCTGCAACCACTATGGTTGTCCTTATCAAGATATAGTGTCGAATCCTATAAACAACATAGATCGTTGACAATGCCAACTTCTCGACGTGTAAGTATCTAAGTTCAAGACTTTCTAATGCTCGACTGAGGTAGTAGACAACATGCTCTTTTAGCTCATCGTCTTCCTAAACTAGTACTACTCTTATGGTCGACTCAAATGCAACCAGATACAATATAAAATATTTACTGTAATCTAGTGGACACAAGAGAGGATCCAATAGTAAATCCTTTTTCAATTCCTTGAAAGCGAGTTGTGTGGTTTCATCCCATAGGAATGGGGTGTCTTGCTTCAACAAGCACATGAAACCGTTTTTAATCTTGGCATAGTTGACTGTAAACTGTTGAAGGAAATTGGATTTCTCCTGTAGACTCTACAGTTTCTTGATAGAAAGAGGAGGAGGTAGATTTACAATGGCATCAACATTTAGCGGATCCACCTGTATTGCTCTATTTGAAAAAATCAACCCTAGTAACCTCCCTGACTCGACGCAGAAAACACACTTGTGGAGATTCAAGCGTATCTTATAGTGTCTGCATATTTACAAAAAACATATGAAGATGGTATGGATGGTCTTTCCTCTTGCAAGAATGGGTAGGAAGATCATGTAAGTAAGGTTCGATGATATACTTTATATCATGGAATGAAAAATTCATTTCCCGCTGAAAGGTAGCTCTGGAATTTTTCAAAACAAAGAGAATTTTTTTATATGCAAAGGTTACCCAAGGACAAATCAAGGTCATTTTATGTTGGTCTTCCTATTTTATTTGAATTTGGTTATATCCCAAAAACCCATACATGAATGAAAAATACCTCACTACCCACACAAGCATCAATATTTAGGTCGATGAATGGCATGGGGTAGTTATCCTTGGGACATGCCTTGTTTAAATCACAAAAATCAATGCAAACGCATATATTCCTTTGTTTTTTATCAACCGGAACACGATTGGATACCTATTTCGTTAGAGCAATTGGGTAGATAAACCTAGCTTTCAGCAGTTTTTCCACTTCATCCTTGAGAACTACCGCTTTCCATAGATTTACTGGTCTAAGATTTTGTCGAATAGGTTTCACGTTAGGGTAGGTACGAATCCCATGTTCAACTATATATGGATCAATTCCTGACATCCCCTCATATGACCAGGCAAAGACGTCATGGAATTCTTTAAATAAGGAAGTGTAAATGGAAACCTCTTCTGGAGAACAATTTACGCCAATATGAAAATTTTCCATGACGTTAGGTTTTGCAGAAGTGTTGATCAGAATGGTAGTAAAGATATTTTCCAAAGAAATTTCCATATTTCTCTTGGCAAATAATCCCTCCTTGGGTAAAGGGGTAATCGACAGATTAACACCTTCTATCAGTCTCACATGGAACTCTAAATTCTCAATATTTCTTAACTCTAGAACGAAGAAGGACTTATGGTGAATGTCTTCCCAAATATTTTCTCGTCCAATCATAGCTTCCAGAATGGCTTCGTCCAAAGGAAAAACCATATACAAGCAATCATAGGAATATGTAGAGTTTTCCACCCACGCAGGAAGATAGGATTCATCTGACTCCTCTGAGACTAAAGAAGGAGTCACAATGGAATTAATAGTGACATTAAATACAGCTTGATAAGCTACATCCACTATTGATAAGGGCACTTGAGGTTCTTATCGTGAAGGGAGGACCCATGGGTCAATTCTATCTAGAACCGCCGTGATAGACTTCCCGACACTCGTTGAACCTAAGTAGTTAATAGGAGCTGGTATATCGAATCTTCTGATCAATGATGCATACATTCCAACCCCCAAGCTCTTGTTCGTCAGTTTCGACTGATCGATCAATGGTACCGTGGACTCATTAGTTTCCAAACATCCTTTCTAAGTGAAACTAAGTTGGTCGACTGTAACCAGCTTCCATTTGTGTGGAAACACTACAACTCGAAAAATGGACAAAGGAATAGCACACATGGCATAAGTCCAACTTCTCCCCAACAGCAGATTATAGTCCAAAGGAGCATCGATCACTTCAAATTCAATAGACACTATTTTCCCTTCCAACTTTATTTCGAAAGCTAGTAGGATACCATGTGGACGGAAAGACCTTTCATCGAAAGTAGTAAGTAGAATGTTCAATGGGAATAACTCTAGGGATCCCAAGGATTTCCAACAAGACATTGACATCGTGCACATGGAAGCACCTTCATCAACCACCGTTCATCCAATGTTTTTTCCTCCATGGACAACATTGATTGACAAGGCCACATGGTATGGCAGGCATATTTTAACATCAAAAATATTAAATTTGGCCAGCAGCCTTGTCGAGTCCATACTACCTATGGCTCCCAAGAGTGCATCCCTTTGAGAAGGAAAACTCTGTAACACCTCCAATGCTGACATTGCACAAGGTGTTTGAGCTAATTATTCTACCATAGAGTAGTTAGAAGCAGCCCCAGCATTAGGGTTGTGAAATTGTTTATTGAAGACACCTTTCGGTATCTTAAGCATTGGTTTAGCAAATTTCTCAATGGTGACAGGGGATGAAGTTTCAGCAATAGACTTACCTTTATCCCGAGCCTCTGATTCGTAATGTATTTTTCTTATTTTAAGGAAAGTATTGGATTGTACCATGTTAATATAAGTGTGGCTAGTAGGAGCACTAGTTGTGCCCCTGACATCTTTTGAAATAGAAGCTGCATTATGTCCTTAGGGAAAGGGATCCTTTAGGACAATCGTTTGTTGTGTTTTAAGAAGCTTCTATGCTTGTTCCATTAAGAGGAATTGATTAGTAAGATGGTCTCCTTGGCAGAAACTTGCAAGGAAACTTGACCTTCTTCTTGTATTTATTCCTCCCCTCAGCATTATTTATTGGATTTTGTTTGTTTTGGTTTCCGTCACCCTTCTTCCCCTTCTTATTTTTCCCACCAGGTTGCTGATTTCCATTTTTGGAAGACTGTGCATAATAGAAATGAGCACTTTGTGGTGAGGGAGTGGCATCCTTAGCTGCCTCCTGTGTAGAATGTTTCACTGACAACTCATAGTGTTGCTTGGATAATGATTCTACATTGGGAGTACTAACTAAACCAACCACACCATCGACATCAGGTCCAGGCTTGGGTTTCTCCTACTCATTAATAGACCTTGGCGCATCAGGGATAATTTCATATAAAATCCCAGACTAAGCATATATCAAATATAAATACTGGTCCCTGAGGATTGCCTCTTCCTTTGTGGTAACCCCCAATGTGGACATGTTCTTAGAAATATAAGGCAGTAAAGATTTCAAGAACCACTCCAACAAGAACTCGGGAGGTATGGTGGCTTTAATAAGTGTTTTTCTTCTTCACCACTCCTAAATATGATCGGATATGTGTGTGGCCTTGTTATTTCAAAAATTCAACAATAAGTCTGTACTGGCATCATACCGAACAAGAAGTTGAAAGTGATTTAGAAACATGGTCTCTAAATCAAAGAATCTATCATATGTAGTAGACGAAAGTTCTATGTACGATTTAGCCACCACATGAGTTAACATTCTCTGAAAGAGCCTCAACTGAATGGAGTCATCATTTAGTGAGTTGGAATATCACCAAAGATGAAATGTGCTTATGTGAGGACCTGGATCCTCACCAGTTTTTGTTGATGTAATTGTAACTTCGGAATGTATTCACTTGTATTTCTTATGTATTGTAACCTGATGTTTATTCTGGGATGTATCTGTAATGTAATTGAGTCATTTCATGCCCCGATGTTCTGGTTGGGAGTTTCTATAATGTAAAAAAGTCATGTCAAGTCAATGTGGGTAAACCTCCTATTGTTCAAGGGTTAAAGTCCCCGCAGTTCAGAGGCACTAGGGTTGTTAGACTCACTTAGTGAAGTCGACCCTAGTAGGGTTTAGTCAAGTCAGGAATTAGTATAAATAGAGAGTTAGCCTCTATATTTATCACACACTCACTCACACTCAATTGTAGCGCATAGCTGAGGAAGAAGAAGACACTGGGGCTAGGAAGAAAGAGGTTACTATTATCGGGAGATCATCTTACTATTTTGGGGTTTTACTTTTGGTGTTGATTCTATCTCTGAGGAAGTTGCAGGGTTTTCTCCATTTATGTTTTCCCTGAGGAAAAACACTGTGTTCATTGTCTCTTGTGTTTGATTGATGTGCTTTTTATTCTCTCAGTTAAATATCCTAATATAATGCTAGATTAATGTTAAAAATCTAACATGGTATCAGAGCTAACCTAAGAAGAAGACACTGTGCAACTACGGGAACTAGGGATTCCTACTTTTTGGATCTCTCTCCATAGATTTTCAGCAAAATAAGGTTGTAATAACTCTCCTCTCTAGGGCGCATCTTTCTGTCGAAGCAGAATCCAATTCTGGGGTTTTTCAGTTTCGGACCCAACACTACTGCCGAAATTAGGGCTTTCCACAGAAGTGAAATTTTTCAGTGAGCCCGGGCCTAGATTGGTATCCTCCGCAAAATCAAAGTTAGAGATCAAAATAAAAGCATTTGGTTGGACAGAACTCCAGAAAAGCAAAACCCTAATATGCTCCTGAACCAACACTGCAAAATTTCAGCTCCAAATCCAGATCCGACATCTTGACCTGGTAAGATCTAAATCTTTTGTATTTCCATTTGAGGTTCTTAGTTAAGATGTCTCATATACCAAGCCTAATGAAAATATTGAAGGAGCTTATAACTTCCGATCCTGGAAGTATAGGATCTCCCTGGTCCTGGAAGAAAATCAGTTGGACTCCTACATCCATGAGGAGGTTCCAGTTCCAGAGGGAGATGAGGCTAAGGCCTTACATAAGAAGAATTTGTTTATGGAAAAGAGGATTATTTCTTATTCAATCAAGGATCACCTCATACCACAGGTGTCCTCCCTCAAGACACCTAAAGCTATGTTTGATTCCCTAACCAAATTGTTTGAAGGGAAGAACATAAACCAGAAGATGACTCTAAAGAACCAGTTGAAGAATGTAAAGATTCATAATGAGGATACCATCCAGTCATACTTCACAAGGGTCTCCCAGATCAAAGAACAATTTGAAGCAGTAGATGAAGAAGTGGAGAATGTAGAAATTGTGATGACAACCTTGAATGGTCTCCCTAGGTCATGGGATTCTTTCATCCAAGGAATCTGTGCTAGGAAGAAGTTAGTCAAGTTCAGCATACTATGGGAATAATTCTCTCAAGAAGAATCTTGAATAGCAGCTTGAGAAGAAAAGATGGGAAGTCAAGATCAAGCTCTCACAGTAAACTCCAAGAAAGGAAGAAGGGAAAATCATCATCACCAAGGTAATCATTCTTATCAGAAAAATAATTTTGTAAGAAGGGATCCATCCAAACTCAGATGTTATACATGTGATGAAAGAGGACAATTTGCTAAAATTTGTCCCATGAATAAGAATGGATCCAACAAAAAGAAGAAATCCAAAATAAGACATCATGCTCATGCTGCTAAGGATGATGATCCTCCCAGGAAGAAAGTAAAACAAGAAAGTGAAGACTCTTCAAGTGGTGAAGAATATGTTCTGATCTCCACTCTCACGAGAGCTGACACTCATGGAAGAAAAGATTGGCTTATTGACAGTGGGGCTTCCAAACACATGAAACGTTTCAAGGAATCTTTTGAGAAACTATACGAAAATAATTCACCCCATAAGGTGAAACTTGAGGATGACTACCAATATCCCATAAAAGGTAGTGGTGAATCCTCCTACAAGCTAGACTCTGGAAAGTCTATGAAAGTGAAGGATGTCTTGTTTGTACCAGGACTAAAGAAGAATATTCTCTCCATATCGGCACTGGATGCAAAAGGAATGAGGGTTGCATTTGTAGATGGCCAAGTCCTCATGTGGCCAATAAGAAAGATTATTGATGATGCGATAGTAATTGGAGAACAAGAAGGATGATTATAAAAATTGAAGGGCCATCCAGAACAAGCTTTGGTCCATGACACAGTAGAGCCAAATGAACTTTGGCATAGAAAGCTTGCACATGTGCACTACATAGCACTACCACTTGCAAGAAAAGTTGTTGAAGGTCTTCCAGAAATTCAAACTAAACATGAAGGAGTCTGCAAAGGATGTGCGAAAGGAAAGAATACAAAGAAGACATTTCCAAGTAGCGATATCAAGGCAAAAGGAATCTTGGAAATCATCCACTTTGATGTATGCAAACCAATGTCATCAAGTTCACTAAGAAGGTATGTATACTATGTTACTTTCATTGATGATTATTCTAGGAAGACATGGATTTACTTCATGAAGAACAAAGATGAAGTTTTCAGCAAGCTCAAGGAATTCAAAGCCTTGATCAAGAACCACATAGAAAATAAGATCAAGACCTTTCGATCAGATAATGGTGGAGAACTCACATCAAATGAATTCAAATACTTATGCAAAGATTTAAGGATTAAGAGGGAGTTATCCACTCCATATAATCCACAATAGAATGGGGTTGCAGAAAGGAAGAATAGAACTATCATGGAAGCTATAAGAGAAATGATTCATGATCAAGATCTTCCCATGCATCTATGGGAAAAAGCTTCCAAAACAGCAGTGTATATACAAAACCATACTCCACACGGAGTACTTGAGAACAAGACACCTAAAGAAGCCTTTTCCATCAAGAAACCAGAAGTCAGACATCTCAGAATATTTGGTTGTTCAGTGTACATACACATTCCGGAAGAAAAGAGGACAAAGTTAGATCCTTCAGGAAATAAGGGTATATTTTTGGGATACTCTGAAAGCTCAAAGGCTTATAGAATATACTTCCCAGGATTCAATAAGATCGACATCAGCAGGGATGTGACATTTGACAAAGACTCAGCTTACAAAAAATCCAGAAAGAGACCCGCTGAAGATCCTGAAGAATCAGAAGCACCTAGAACTCATGACACAGCCATGAACGAAGAAAATCAAGAAGAAGATCGAGAATTTGAATAACCACAAGAACATGTAGATCCACCTCAAGAGAAGAATCCTCATAAGAGGAAACCTTCTTGGGTATGAGAAGCTATCCAAGGTACTGAAATATATGAGGCTCCAGAACAGAATCACAGAGAAAGAAAGAGGACCAATTCTTGCTCCAGGTATGTAGCTTTATTGTGTGACTTTATCAATAAAGAACCTTCCAACTATGAAGAAGCCGCAGAACAGAAAGAATGGAAGGATGCTATGATCGAAGAGTATCAATCGATCATGAAGAATGATGTTTGGGATGTTATCCCAAGAACAGAAGGGAATTCGATTGTAACTTCCAAATGGATCTACAAGATCAAGCATGCTGCAGATGGCAGCATAAAGAAATATAAAGCAAGATTCGTAGCTCATGGATTCTCACTGAAAGTAGCAATAGATTATGAAGAAACCTTTCCACTTGTAGCTAGATACACTTCCATCAGATCAGTACTTGCTTTGGCTACGGTGATGAAATGGAAGATACACCAAATGGATGTTAAGACTGCTTTCTTGAATGGTGTAGTGGAAGAGGAAGTGTATGTAGAGCAGCCACTAGGTTTTGAGACACATGACAGGGGGTATCATGTGTGTAAATTGAAGAAAACATTGTATGGTTTGAAAAGGAACCCAAGACATGGTACGACAGAATTGATGGCTTTCTATCCAATTTGGGTTTTACCAAGAGTAAAGCAGATTCCAACCTTTACTACAAGGTTAAAAATGGAAACCTAGTGATGCTCCTACTGTATGTAGATGATCTGTTTGTGACAGGTATGGATGGATTGATTGCTGATACAAAGAGGAAGCTTGATGCTGAATTCGAAATGAAGGACTTGGGTATGATGCATTATTTTCTAGGCATGGAGGTGTGGCAGAATGCGGATGGAATCTCCCTCGGACAAGGGAAGTATGCAGTAGATATCTTGAAGAGGTTTGGGATGATGGACTACAAGTCCATGACCACACCTATGGCATCAAACATGAAGCTATTGAGTGATGCTTCATCAAAAGCGGTTGATGGTATGATGTATCGTCGGATGATTGGGTCCTTGATGTACCTGATGAACATGAGACTAGATATTTGCTTTGCTATGAATACCTTGAGCCAGTTCTTGATAGATCCGATACATGTTCACTTGATTGCTGCAAAGCATATTCTGAGGTACCTGAGGGGTACAATTGATTATGGGCTCAAGTATGAAGCAAATCAGAAGATTAACCTGGAGGGTTATGTTGATTCAAATTGGGCGAGCAGTTCCATCGATAGGAAGAGCACTTCAGGGTGTTGCTTCAGTATTGGATCAGGTGTTATCTCTTGGTTTAGAAGGAAGCAATCTTGTGTGGCACTGAGTATAGCTGAAGTAGAGTATGTCACAGCTTGTTCAACTAGGCTGAGGAAGCTACTATCTGATTTATTTGATCTCCAGATGGATGCTACTTGTATACATTGTGACAACCGTTGTAATCTCACAGATCACATAAGGTTACCATTAATACATACCAAAACATATATATCTATAAATCAGAGACAAGAGACAAGAACTGATAGGATAACAGATTATATTAATGCAATGAGTTCATACAAGGCAGAGAACTGAACTGAGTTCTCATTTGGCTCAATAGCCTAATATATACAATTTACAAACAATTACAAAATAACTACCTGTCGGTTCGGTGAACCGACACAACTTTTAGTTAGCCGACTTAATCTTCTAGTTTAGTCGGTCGACCGACTTAGTCGGCTGATTGACTAAGTCAGCCTATCGACTTAGTCAATCGATCGACTAAGTCGGTCTTCATTCAAGTTGACTTTGTCGACTTGCTCCTTTCTACATCTCCCCCACAAACAAAACGTTTCTTCTTCCCGGAGAAACGGGGAGGTACAAAATGATGTTTGTCGAATGCTATTGTGGTGGACTGTGCAGACAGATGGTTGGTCTTTTTCGGATGCAGATCTCGACAATGGCTAGAGATGTGATGGAAAGGTGATGCTGAAAATATTTCCAGCTCTGCAAAGCTTTCTGGATGTCGATTGTTAATGTAGTTAAGCTTGACAGGACCGACATCTTTTCGGAGAGTGGGACTTCCGCGATTTTCTCCATGTTGGGGCCCAGGATCTGGTTCTGTTCTTCGGCTGTGTCGATGAGTATTTTCATCTGTGAGCAGATGATGTCGACTTTCTCTAAGTTTGGAAGAGCCGGTTGCACCCACTGATGTGCTTCTCATTCTAGCTTCTGCAGCTTGTTGGTCTCCAACACTATTTGTTCTTCTATTGTCTGCCTGAGTGCTGCCTCTGTCGTCTTCCTGCCCTCCAAAGCCTAAATGCCTTGACGAGTCTATTGTGTCTACTGATAGAACTACCCATAGTGAGTAGGCCAGTCTCTTAAGACTTCTTCGGTGATGACAGACTCCTCCATGTGGTCTTGAAGCACTTTCTATGCCTCGGAGAAGGCAGTGTGCTGTGCAAGTAGCAGTCGGGCAGTCTCTTCCTTCTGTTCTTCTTTCATCTCTTGGAGATGTGCCTGGATGGTCGACATGATGCTCTCGAAAAGCTGATATGCTCGTTCAAGTGGTATATCTGTGTCAACTTCGACAGGTCCTGGAATGACGGACTGAGCTGGGGTCCTGCACTTGTCGAGAAACTCAACCTGTTCTATATTTTTGTCGGTGAGCTCTTTGGTTTTTCATGCAATCCTTGTCTTTGCTTCCTTGGCCAAAGTCTTGAGGAGTTGGCTGAATTCTGTGTCGGTCAACGAGCTTGCATCCTTTAAGCTGATCCGAAGTATGGAAGGATGATGCTCTTTCTTTTTCTTGTTCTTTTGTGCCTCTGCCTCCTAGGTACCTGCAACAGTTGAAGGGGGGCCTGTGGTTGGTGGGGTTGAAGTCGATGGTTTTTCTGGCTGGGTGGTTGGTATGGTTGCTTCTGGTTGTGAGGATGTATTTGGTTGCGATATATCTGGATGGGAATCAGGGGCTGGCAGAGGTGGTGGGGATGATGATGGCGGGGTTGGAGATGACTCCCAGATGTAGAAAGGAGCAAGTTGAAAAAGTCGAATTAAACGAAGACCGACTTAGTCGATCGACTGACTAAGTCGAGAGGCCGACTTAGTTGATTAGCTAACTAAGTTGGTCGGTCGACTAAACTAGAAGATTAAGTCGGCTAGCTAAAAGTCGCGTTAGTTCACCGAACCGACAGGTAGTTATTTTGTAACTGTTTGTAAATTGTATATATTAGGCTGTTGAGCCAAATGAGAATTCAGTTCAGTTCTATGCCTTGTATGAACTCATTGCATTAATATAATCTGTTATCCTATCTGTTCTTGTCTCTTGTCTCTGATTTATAGATATATATGTTTTAGTATGTATTATTGGTAACCTTATGTGATTTGTGAGATTACACTATTGGTTCCATTGCCGGTAGTACATGTCTGAAATATATGCTCACATATGATACCAGAGTAGGAGATTAAGGAATGGTGGGACCGTAAAATTGCGAACTACTTGTAAAATTACGCAAGAAGGAACAGATTAACAGTCCCTGAAGCTAAAGCAATATTTTTCATAGAGACGCATGAAAAATTTGTCGAATCAGTGCCACAACTTTTGAAGCAACTTCTGGATGAGAAATCCGGATGCGACTAAAGAACAACATTTGCTAGAAAAACTGATCCGAGGAGGCCGAACAAATTTGTCAGAGTGGTTTGAGAAAATCACCGACGACTTCTGTGAAGAGCAAGCAGTTGAAGACAGAACTTCTGTGGAAATTGTCAAAGAGAAATTTTACACAGATTTGGTTTAAGAAAATCACCGACGACTTCTGTGAAGAGCAAGCAGTTGAAGACAGAACTTCTGTGGAAATTGTCAAAGAGAAATTTTACACAGATCCGAGGAGGCCGAACAAATTTGTCAGAGTGGTTTGAGAAAATCACCGACGACTTCTGTGAAGAGCAAGCAGTTGAAGACAGAACTTCTGTGGAAATTGTCAAAGAGAAATTTTACACAGATTTCATCGAACAATTTTTGTGCTCCCTACCGACCTTGCTGTTCAAATTCTTGATAGAGAACGGAGCAGGCCACATCGTGGAACCTCGTCCACCGATGTGCGAATAGCCATCAAATACCAACTGGGCAGAGAAGCAGAGGAAGTGGGAGAATTTCATTGCAAAAAGACAGTGGGAATACTTCCTGAGCAAATAAATCAAACTACCCAGGCTCTCTAAAAGTGTTGGGTAGGCTATGGGGGGGTAGCTGGTCATGTGTCGGAGGTAGAGTATAGTGGATCCTAGTCGTCCTAAACCAGATAAACCGTCACTAGTAATGAAAAGTCGACCAAAGAGGACTTCAAGAAAATAGTATTGTATGAAAGTATGTCGGACATTCAAAAAAGAGAAAGAGACGAAAGATAGCAGAGAAGGTAAGCACGATGTGAAAGAGCCGCAGGGCTGCACAGAGGAAAAAACCCTAGGGAGAACGACCACGAAGAGAATCCATTGGAGTCAGGTCATGACCGACAGGAAGAGGGCATAGAGCAAGAGGTGTCCCCTAAGGAGGAAGAAGTGTAGATAGAGCAGCCAGAAGCTCTCCAAATAACAGCTCCCAACGATGGGATAACCCTTTCCCCAACAAATCCACGTACTCGAATACAGACTATTGTCGAAGATGACCTCCAACTACGAGCTGGTGACTTCAGTATATGGAGCCGACTAGGAAATGAAACATACACGGGTCGACACCTTATTATATACCGACCGCTCGAAGGAAACTGGGTGACGTTTCAGGCGGCACCCTCCCTCCGGAGTATCCACTTGCTCTTACCGACACATGAAGGAGCACCCCCCCCCCTCGCCAAATACAGCTTTAGAAGAAATCGAACAAGCAGACCTGTGAACACAAAGTTGCAGTGGACCATCAACAGCCGAAGTCAACATCAACCGAATGCAAGTCGAAGACGACTCGATGACTGATAGGAGCTCAAGTTCCGTCGACCAAAATTCCATAGGGCTGACTACATCAATAACCCCACCACTTTCACCACCACCCACACCTCCACCTACACCAACTTCTTAGAGCAGTGAAAGTGATTCAGACATGGGTCATGGATTGGCTCACATTCCTCTCTACGAGGGAGATGAAGACCCCAGATGACATTGGTTCATCTACAAGTCGACCTGGGAAGAAAACTAGGTAACCGATGAAGACCGACAAATGGCACAGTTCACCGGAGCCTTAAGGAAAAGGGCCTTGACATGGTACATGAAATTTTCGAAAAGGAAACCCAGAGCAACAAAAGCTGAGATTAAAGCACAGTTCTTATCATTCTTCAAAACCCTAGACACTAAGCACCTGGCCACCAAGAAGCTCAAAACAACATAGCAAAATCCAGGGGAGACAGTCCGCGACTATGACAAACGTTGGAAGGACCTACTAAATCAGCTAGATTACGTTATTGATGAATAGTTACTAATTCAATGGTTCCTTGCAGGATTATCACAGAATGTACGCTGACATATCAGTCTGGAGATGTTCAAAGCGTATGAAGACGCGCTAACAAAAGCTCTGCAGGTCGAGATGGATGAAGACATACCTGCTTACCCTACGGACCACAGATTAGGGGAACAGCTCGAGAACATGCAGAAGTCTTTGAAGGAACTAACCCTCAAGAATCAAGAAATCTGGTGTACTAAATGCTCGACGACTGGTCACTCAAAAGATAACTGTCGACAAGAGTATAGTCGACAAGACGTCCGCTTCATACAAACCAAATCATTTTGTGACATTTGCCAAGAACATGGAGATCATTCTACGAAAGATTGTCTGTTTAACATGAAGAACGGAAAGGCTTCCTAGTGCGCCATCTGTGAGACCAAAAACTCACAACACGGCCAACTGTCAGTTAAGCCTGAAGAACCGAAAGAACTATCAGGCGGTCTACCAAACGAATGCAGTAGCGCAAAACAATGACCAAAAAAATACAAACAACCAGAACGGTAAAATATACAAAGGCTGATGATATGAGCACCGGTACGACAACCGACCTCAGGGTTATGGAGGAAGAGGTTGATTCCCTGGGAATCACGGCATACGAACATGTTGACCCACCCAGTGCTTCACATGCTACAAAGAAGGCCACCGGTATGCAGATTGTCCATACAAGGAGAGAACCGATCTTAAATTCTGTACACACTGTGGAGTAGGCGATCACTCCCTTGAGGATTGTCCTACTATGTTAGAAAAAATCAATACGAAGAAAAATGTTAATGTCTTGTCTTGTGTACAAAAGCATGATGTACTAACTACTAAGAATTTACATATTGTTACGCGACAAGGCACAAAAACAGGGCCTAATAACCCCCAAATTAGCAATATTAAAGACACAAATGTTTATCCCGGCCCTATAAAGCAAAAACACACATATCAAGAGGCAACCCACATATTTCATGACATTGCACAACAAGAAGACCTCGTTAGCAGTCGACCTAACACAATACAGCAATTAATCTATCTCACTCAAACAGACAAATACGTAGCCCAGTTCATTGATTTATTGCATCAAATAAAAAGTACTAACCACGAAAAACAAACTAAGAACATCTGCAGCCTAAACCAAAAAGACAAAAACGATGTTGACCCACTTGTCGACCTGGAAATCGAAGGTTACCACGTCCGACAAGTAGTGCTTGACTTTGGGTCTCAGGTAAATATCATGACCCGGGATACATGGGAAAAGATGGGAAGACCTCGACTCTACGAGTCAGGTATTTACCTAAAACTTGCCAACCAAGGCCTCATTGAACCCATTGGGGTTTGGAAAAACGTTGACACGACCATTAAAGGAATTTCGACCAAGGTTGATTTTGAAATTATTGACCCAAAAGAGGGATCTAGTTCATTCCCTGCACTAATCGGTCGACCTTGGGGACGGAAGATGAAAGCCTCCATATCCTTAGACAAGGAACGAATCAAGCTAAAAGGAAATGGTCAAAAATTCATTGGACCCATTCATCCATCCCAAGGAGAACCTTGGATAGAACCTATTGATGAGGAAGTCGATGTCAAACAACTTTACCAGATCCACAACAATACGGACTACACAGAGCTGAACATCCATGGAGAACTTTACTTAGGTAACCAAGACTCAATTGGTTATAACTCAGATGCTGAACTGTATGACTAGGAGATGGAAAATTATGAAACACAAGAAAGAGGGTGCTGGACTATACAAAAAGTATAGAAAAAACCCACCCGAAAGTGCTTCATACTATCCATTATCCCCAAAATCTTTGAAAAGAATGTAAGGGAACGCCCTACCTTACAACCAACCAACTTAAAACCTACACAACTACCCAGGTATAAGGAGAGGGAATCCCTAGTCATGCACATTGAACAAGTATCTAAAAATATTGGAGAACATGGTCGACTTCAAAGCTTAGTGGAAACGTTTACAGGTCAAGTAGCTAGATGGTGGGATACCCATCAGACAAAACTATAGACCTGGACAACCGCTTCAACTTTATTTGTCGAACGGTTTGGTGGAAAAAATTTAACCCAGGAAGCCCAAATCCCTATCTTTACCCAAGGTCAAAATCCAGAAGAACACATTAAGACTTGTGAAATGGAGTGGAGAAAACTTGGCTACAAAGACGAGCGAGCCTGGCCCCATTTGTTCCCTTCAACCCTAGATGACTTGCCAAATAAATGGTATAAGATGGAGGAAGCTAGAGGAGAAACCTTCTTTTGGCATGAACTCAAGGAAAATTTTATCAAAGACTTCCAGTTCATCCCTCAAAATGAAAAACTGGCCGAGACAGCACAGCAAATCAAACAATTTCTCCAACCGACCGAAAAAAAACCCTCCCAGAACCACCGACAGATCAAGGACTGTAACAATATACAAACCGAATCCAGACCATAGGAGACCTATTTACACTTAGAAAATGAACACACAGAAGCCAAGAGCTTCAGATTAAAAACCGACCATATTGAAACAACAAAACCTATTCATTCAATCCTGAAAGTCGAGACCACCGACAAACCAGATCTTGACAGAATGACTGCAGCCAACTTTCCTGCTACATTCTCACAGTTCAAAGAAGGAAGTCAGGTGATCAACGAAGCTAAAGCACCAGAGTGGATAGATGCCAATGTGAAAACTAAAGAGGTCGACATTTCAAATGATGATCGACCAAAAATAGCCAAGATTGGTGAGTACTGGAATGAACAACAGACCGCCAAAATAGTGAACTTACTTAGATAATTCCAAGATGTCTTTGCAAGGGACTATAAAGACTTAAAAGGCTTAGTACAGGAAATTGGAGAAATGAAAATAGATACTAAACCTGATGTCTGACCTGTCAAGAAACGACCTTATAAATTAGCTCACAAGTACAAGGAAATAGTTAAAAAGGAAATCGACAACATGTTAGCAGCAGGGATCATTTACCCTATCGACCAGTCTGAATGGGCAAGTCCCATGCTCATACATCCCAAGAAACATGACCTGACAAGGTTAAGAATTTGTGTTGACTTTAGGGAGCTCAACAAAGTAACATTAACAAATCCATTCCCAACCCCCTATGCTGATGAAATCTTGAATGAAGTTGCAGGCCATGAATTTTATTCATTTACAGATGGATTCTCAGGATATAACTAAGTACCCATAGCAAAAGAAGATCAAAAGAAGACAACATTTGTCTGTGAATTTGGTTCCTTTGCTTACAGAGTTATGCCTTTTGGGTTAAAGAATGCACCTGTAGTGTTTTCCCGAATTGTTGTCAAGACTTTCCAAGAATACATATATAATACCATGGCAGTATACTTCGACGACTGGACTATATACTCCACCTTAAAAGATCACTGCAAATGGCTCCGACTTATGCTGGAGAGATGTCGATAGATTCAACTCTCCTTAAACATTAAGAAGTGTATCTTTATGACTCCCATAGGCATACTCTTAGGGCATATTGTCTGTAAATATGGTATCAAGGTCGACTTTGTCAAAATTAAAATCATCCTCGACCTGAAACCACCAATAAACCCCAAACAAGTCTGAGTATTACTTGGCCATACAGGATATTATAGAAAGTTCATAAGATGCTATTCAGATATGACCTACCCTCTGGAAGAACTAATAAAGGAAGATCAAGAGTTTAAGTGGACAGAGGAATGCCAAAACTCCTTCGACAAATTGAAAAGGAAACTGGTTGAATCCCCCATACTCAAATTTCCAAACTGGTCGACCATATTTCATGTGCATATTGATGCATCAGGAATAGAAATCGGAGCAATCCTGACTCAACCAGGGGATGATGGGATGGATTACCCTATAGTTTACAACAGTCAAAAATTAAATAAGGCTGAAAGGAACTATTCAACCACCGAAAGGGAAGCCCTAGGCATGGTCTTTGCCCTTCAAAAGTATCGTCATTACCTTTTAGCAAACCCCTTCACATTTTATACCGACCATCAAGCCTTGAAGTACCTTGTCAATAAACCACTTCATCATGGGAGAATTTTTCACTGGCTACTTCTCTTTCAAGAATTCGAGTTTGAAGTCGTTGTCCGACCAGGAAAACTAAATGTCGGGCCCGACCATCTATCCCGCATAGACACAGGTGAGGAACCGACCGAAGTCGACAACGATTTTTTGGATGCACATTTATTTCGCATAGAAGCAGTTCCAGAAGAACTCGAAGAAATAGCTCATTTCTTAGATACAGGCCAGGCACCAGAAGGTCTGAACACTAAGAGAAAACAAATCTTAGCTATGAAGGCTGCACCTTACAGCCTCATCAATGGATTTCTGTACAAAATGGGGTTAGACAACATTCTCAGAAGGTGCGTACTCGACCATGAGCGTGACCAAATCATGCATGAAGCACACTATGGACTTGCAAGAGGACATTTCCAAGTAGACACAACTGCAAATAAAATCCAACAGTTAGGATTATGGTGGCCGACAATCCATAGAGATTGCAAAAACTTTGTTAGTCGATGTGACCGATGTCAATGACTTGGTTGACCTCTGCCGAGCACAGAAACACCTTTGATATCTGTAAACCCTAGTCTCACATTTTAAATCTGGGCTATAGACTTCATAGGACAATTTCCTATCCCATCCAAATGATCAGGTGCACGATATATTATCACTGCCATAGAATATGTCACTAAATGGGCAGAAGATGAACCCGTCGATACATGTTCAAGTGAGGTAGCCGCTAAGTTTATCTACAAAAACATCATCACTAGATTTGGATGCCCACTCACATTGATCAGTGACCAAGGATCACATTTTATCAACAAAACCATCAAAAATTTGACCGACCAATTTCACATCGACCACCGACGAAGCATAGCATATCACCCTCAGTCGAACGGCGCAATTGAAGCTTTCAACAAAACATTGACAAAAGGGTTAACCAAAATATGTAGTACCGACAAGGATGACTGGGACGCGAAAATACCTACGGTCCTCTGGGCATATAGGACAGCCTATAAACGGTCGACCGACCAAACCCCCTTTCGACTAGTCTACGGGCAAGAAGCAGTCGTCCCCCTACATTTCCGACAGTAGACACCTATTATTGCACAACTATTACATGTCGATGTCGAACATGCAAGAATGGAACGACTATTTCAACTTAGCAAGCTGGAAGAACACAGACTCATGGCTATACAACACCAAGAAATTCATAAGCAACACCAGAAAGCATGGCACGACCACAACATCAAAAAAAAAAACATGTCGGTCAGAGACCTTGCCTTACTCTATAATAGTCGAGTCAAAGGAAAACCCAAGAAACTCCACACATAATGGATGGGACCTTACCTTGTCGAAGAGATACACCCCAATGGTTCAGTCCGACTAAAAACATTGCAGGGTCTAGTATTCTGGAAGCTTGTTAATGGAGCCCGACTCAAACGTTAAAAAAAAAAAAATCATATAACGCCCTTAATCGTCAATCAAAACCCATAAAATGCTAAAAATTCCAAAAACAAAGTAATACACCCGACACAACAAAACATGATAGGAACTCACTACTTCGACAACCGACATCATCACCTCCGACCATCTTCATCGACCAGTTAGGTTGACCATTCTCCGCACCGACACCAGCCAACGACCTCGGAAGTCCCATTGTGCATTTATGACTTCGAATGAAAAAAGTAATTCACCATTACTCCACACTCGTGTATTGCAGCTGGACCATCAAGTCCGCCATTAATACATCCATTCCCACACGCAGTC
The DNA here is from genome assembly GCA_001517045.1 of Pseudotsuga menziesii. Taxonomy (NCBI): domain Eukaryota; kingdom Viridiplantae; phylum Streptophyta; class Pinopsida; order Pinales; family Pinaceae; genus Pseudotsuga; species Pseudotsuga menziesii. The sequence goes on along the minus strand of LPNX011158695.1, from coordinate 441,729 downwards.
ACACCATCGCCTATAAATACAGGACCGTCAAAGGTTCATTCACCACACCCCTTACATATAGAGCATTCGCACATTCAGTCAATTAAAAACCCAGAAACCTATCGTAACCCCGACCAAAAAGACATAATGGCCCCCAAGCAGACCAGAGAAGCGACCAAGGTGAAAGAGCTACAGGCTGAGGATACACCCTTGATCCGCAGACTAAAGCATATCAAAAATTCCAAAGTACAGGAGGGCCATTGGAAAAAACTCTGGGACAAGATCCAAGAGTGGGCCTTCGTCTACAAGAAGATGACCCAAGCGACTAAAAAAGTCCGATGAAGCACCATCTTAAACTATCCCAACGTACCCCTGATGGCAAGCTTTGGTGGGACAAAAGAAGCTGCAGTAAAATTTATCATCAGTCGATACCACAATTGTCGGTTCTACTTCAACCAACCGGTCGACATTACCAGAGATATCATCTCCAAGCTAACTGACCTGTCTAACCAAGGGAACCCTGTACCAATCAGAATCAAGGAAGGATTGGTCCAAGAGCTTACGGGATCACCGTCCGGGAAAAATTTCAAAGGATTGATGATCGGGCAGATTGCAACTCGAACGCCATATATTGTGGCCAAAATCATTGCCATCACACTTACCTTAGCATTTCAAAGTAGTGACCTCAAATTGGAAATGCTAAAGGCCGTCGACACAATTTCCACTGATGGTCGAATCTACAGATGGGGAGATTATGTCACCGACATGATCAAAATCATCTGCGAGCGCTGCCAAGAGACGGGAGGAATCATCAAGTTCCCCTCCCTAATCCTTTGGATCATTATGTACCACATCTGTCCGAAAGGAAGTTCGGTCTTCTGGGAACCGACAAAGTTCCACATGAATAGGTTCAAACCCTTCTCCCAGAAAGGAACCCCGCATGAGCTGGCGCAAGGGAAAATCTTTCTGGAAAACTGGTTCCAATAGTTAAATCTTCGCACGACCAAATGGCGGGTGCCTCAGAACATCCGACGCAATCTACCGGTGAAGTCTCACATACGGTTGGAGATTGACCATAGAGCGATCTGGTATATGTAGGGTGAAGACCCCAAGGCCACCACCCTCAATTACTACCCTACTGTTGATCAAGTCTTCCGAGAGTTGACTCGACACGAAGACCAAAATACCAGTGCCTGAGGCAGCCAAACAGGTCAAATTTTCAATAAAGGAGCCACTCACCAACCAGGAGAAAGAGGAAGACTACGAGCTCAACCTCTACATAAGTACATTTGTGTCGGAGGACACCCCGATCGAGCCCACTGGTCGGGTACAAATAACCATCAAGCCTCCAACCAGATTCGACCCATAGCTGACAGAACTAGAGCCGACAGAACAACAGATGACGGAACCACAGTAACAACAACAAGCAACCCCTCCGGCTCCAGCAAGCGTCGCCCCAACTCAGGTACCAACGAATGGAGTCGAGCACGACAACCCTGAGTATGATTTATCAAAAGGCATCATTTAGAAATTGGCCAAGGAGATAGCCACCGCCAGAAGAAAACTTAGAGCACAAAAAGTACAACAAGGAAAAGGTAAGCGCAAGCTTCTTATTGAGTCATCTGATGATGAAGAAGAACTAGCAGCTACCGCCTTAGACATTATGGAATATGTGACCGCCAACAAAGTACCAGTTGAGACTCAGTTTCAACGATTCCTTGAAGCAGGGACTCTGGAAGCACGACCAAAGAAGGCAAAAACAACAACGACCCCTGAAGACGTCGACGATCTTGTGTCGACCCCTCCACCTCCATCACCGACACCAGTAGTCGAGGAGAAAGAACCGACACAGCAGTTGGTCAGTCCCCTTGACTTATAAAAAAGCAGGATACCGGAGTCCATGAAAGAAAAAGTCGACAAAGACACAGAACTCAAAGCTTTCTTTGAGACGCTGCCTGAGCTGTTTCAGTCGGCTCAGAAAATTCACACGAGGACCCCTCTCTATACCGGAAACAGGACAAACCCCCAAGTAATTGCACACCTTACATCGACCTTCACTCGATCCGACCAAGAAGGCGACATAATTGGCCAGGTGCAGTCTACCATCGAACACATTAAGGTTAGGATACTCGGCTCTCACCCGAGAGACCCGGGTTCAAGTTCCGGCAACGGAACCAATGATGTAATCTCACAGATCACATAAGGTTACCAATAATACATACTAAAACATATATATCTATAAATCAGAGACAAGAGACAAGAATAGATAGGATAACAGATTATATTAATGCAATGAGTTCATACAAGGCAGAGAACTGAACTGAGTTCTCGTTTGGCTCAACAGCCTAATATATACAATTTACAAACAGTTACAAAATAACTACCTGCCGGTTCGGTGAACCGACACGACTTTTAGTTAGTCGACTTAATATTCTAGTTTAGTCGACCAACCGACTTATTCGGCTGATCGACTAAGTTGGCCTATCAACTTAGTCAGTCGATCGACTAAGTCGATCTTCATTCAAGTCGACTTTTTCGACTTGCTCCTTTCTAGAACAACCAGAGTTGCGTGAAGTTTGTTGGAGAACCCAGTGTTCCATGACAAGTCGAAGCATATCAAGATCAAGTATCAGTATATCAGGGATATGGTGCAGAGGGGAGCAGTGAAGCTCCATTATGTTGTGACGAATGAATAGATAGCTGATGTGTTGACAAAGCCATTGGATGGGATGAAGTTTGAGTACTTCAGGGAGAAGCTTGGTGTTCTCGAGATCGAGGTTCCCTCCAAGCGAAAATGATGAGACCTAGATCGATTCTGGCATGGTGAGAGGATTGGTTCCTTCCATGGTCAGATGTAAGGGCTGAGCCATTCTGTCATGGTGAGAGGATTGGTTCCTTCCATGTCAGATGTGAGTGCTAAGCCATTCTGATGTGACTGTAGGATTGGTTCCTACATGATCAGATATAAGCGCTGTATTGCATTCTTGGAATGGAGGCACCTGGTCAGTTACCAGGAAAGCTTAGTCTAGGACTAAAGGCCATTCTGATGTGACTGTAGGATTGGTTCCTACATGATCAAATGTGAGTGTGGAGCCCTTTTGAAATTGGTTTTCAGATGTAAGTTCAGAGGCCTTTCAGTATGAAGGATTGTTTCCTTGCATGGCCGAATATAAGTACTGATCCTTTCTGACATTGGTTGTCAGATGTAAGTGCAGAGCCTTTCGACATGGATGATTACTTCCTCGAATGGTCGACTATAAGTGCTGAGCCTTTCTGACATTGGTTGTTAGATGTGAGTGTTGGGCCTTTCTGACAGGGTTGTGGGATGTGTTCCCACATGGTCATATGTGAGTGTTGGACGTGCCTTTATGATATGATTATAGGATTGGTTCCTACATGATCAGATATAAGTGCTTGGTGGGCCATTCTAACTTAGGGTCAGATATAAGTGCTGGAATAATACCTACGTGGAGGCTAGGCCTACAACCAGCATGAAAAATGGATGGCTCTATATAACTTACTATGACGAGAAGAATCAAGAGATAGCACCTGTGATGATGATCCAGATCAAGTGATGATCTAGATCCAGTGATGATGATCCAGATTGAGTGATGATCTAGATCCACATGAAGATGACTTGAAGATGAAGATGACAAGGACTCAATGATGATACAGAGAATAATACTTGTGCTAATAAATTGTATCGAGAGAATACCTTCCTAGTTAAGAGGGAGTGTTGATGTAATTGTAATTTCGGAATGTATTCACTTGTATTTCTTATGTATTGTAACCCGATGTTTATTTTGGGATGTATCTGTAATGTAATTGTGTCATGTCATGCCCCGATGTTTTGATCAAGAGTTTCTATAATGTAAACAAGTCGTGTCAACTTCAATGTGGGTAACCCTCCTATTGTTCAAGGGTTAAAGTCCCCGCAGTTCCAGGGCACTAGGGTTGTTAAAATCACTTAGTGAATTCATCCCTAGTAGGGTTTAATCAATTTAGGAATTTGTATAAATAGAGACCTAGCCTCTCTATTTATCACACACTCACTCACACTTAGTTGTAGTGCATAGCTGAGGAAGAAGAAGACGCTAGGGTTAGGAAGAAATAGGTTATTGCTGTCGGGATATCATCTTACTATTTTGGGGTTTTACTTTTGGTGTTGATTATATCTCTAAGGAAGTTGCAGGGTTTTCTCCATTTATGGTTTCCCTGAGGAAAAACACTATGTTCATTGTCTCTTTTGTTTGATTGATGTGCTTGTTATTCTCTCAGTTAAAGATCCTAATATAATTCTAGCTTAATGTTTAAAATCTAACCGTTTTCCCTTCAAACTTTGGAATGTCTGAGGGTAGTTTGATGAGTACAGCTGGCCATGCCAAATTGTGACAGACGGGGTAATTAATTAGTTTGGACAAATCTAATAAGTTTAAAATTTCCAAGAAATCAAGTTTCCTCCTAGCTAGGGTTTGATATTGAGGAGTCTGGGGTGTGGAAGCAGCTGCCCCAAGGTTCCCAAAAGAAAAGGTGGGGTTGCTTCATCCAGCGACTATGATGTCATAGCACTATTATGAAAAGGGTTCCATCCAAAAGCCATAGTATTTCTAATTTGTGGTGTGTGATAAGTACTTTGACTTGCTCCATCCGAAAGTGGAGTTTGAAAAGTAGGAGCAGAAATTTCCCCACTAAACAGTGAAAAGGGAGAGCTCCCAAAAGGGGTCGTTGAAACCAGACTGGAGGTCTGAAAACTGTAACCTATGAAGGTGTTTGGGTTTACAGATGACATACCCACATAAGTAGGTGATGGGCCTACATAAGGTGTGGATCAAGGAATATGACCTCCATTCCATGAAAAACCCTAGACAAATGAAGCGGACCCACTTGTACAACTTTGATCACTTTGCATAAAAGGAGAAGAAGTAAAAGGTACATTGGGAATCCCAGTGATCATTCCACTAGACTAACCTGTAACATTATAAGGTGCTGAGGGATTGACCACTTGATAACTTGAAGAAAGAGGTGCATTATATGCACTAGGTCTTGGAGCACTTACCACGGGAGGTGAGACTCTAGCAGATAATATGGATGAGGTAGGGGTAGAGATACCCTATTTTGTACTAAACATATATGGGCTCAAAGAAACACCAGAAATAGGTGAAATGAATGGCAGGAATTGGACTATAACAGGATCATTTAGATCATTTAGAGGTGTATTTTAATTCCTTTCAAATGGGTCAGCATGAAAGTCTTCTATCTCTACTAGTGGGGTTTCTTCCTGATTAATTCTAAGTTTTGGCTCTCCTGGAACTTCACTAACACCATTCGGTTTGAAAGAACCATCTATGTCAAGTCTCTGCCTTTGAGGTGGCATTGGAGGCTCCACTGTAAAATATGGAGGAAGATTTTGCAACCTTCTATACCTACGGAGAGGATGGTCCTCCACAACTAAAAATATGACTCACACACCTAAAGGCGATCTAAACAAAAACAAACTAAAGAGCACACACTAAAAATTTCCTAAGTAACATAAACATGCCAGATAAAAGATACACCTTCCAAAGGAAAGTATGGGATGATTAGGGCCGAGATCGAACCAGTGAAGATCGAAGGATGGTTACTTGGAGTCTCGTGAAGACTTCTATAGGTGCAAGCGCTGGAATCACCCAGCCTCCCTGTTAACACCATTTCAAGGCTAAGTAATGGGCAAGGGGTTTGTCCAATAATGATGAATGAAGTATGAAAATGTTCACATCATAGAATCTTAAAATACTATTGATGAAGGTCTACAGGCGTTTGAAAGGACATTTTCAAATCTGGAATGACCAAATACATAAGAAATTCTAATTCCTGACTTTGAAAATGCTTATGAATGAAGAGATATTCCCTTAGTTGAATAATTGTTCAAATATATTAAACCCACTCATAACTTAGGATAAAATAACTAATCATTATTTGATTAATTATTCACCCACTAGATTAATTAGTTGGCATCCACTTGTACCTTAAAGTCAATGCATGCCATCTATATCCTAGGAATGATTTATTTCTAATTCTGGATTGATCTCGACCACCTTTTGACCATCAAAAATTAGTATATAACACTTTACAGTAGATTCTTCTTTATTCTTCTTTTCCTACTTTTCCGTGGATAAGGTAAAGCTAGTCAAACTAGGAAACTGGGTCCTTTTGTTTCCAACCCATCCTTCATGAATTTTCCCCCATTTTCTATGATTAGCATGTTTTTTCCATATCCTTGACAACTCACTGATTCTTTTTCCAATTCGTGAGGTCCTTGGTAGATTTGGGAAGTGCTTTAGCCACCTATGGGGGTTTGCTATATTTTGGTAAGTCATCCTTTTAGCACTTTATGGGTTGTCTCCATACAACTCAATTTTCTTATGAGGGATGTACTATTTATTTACACTATTATTCATCATTATTCAATGGAAGGATAAACAACAATATTCATCTCTTCATTCATGTGATTCAGTCTCTTTTCTTCTCTCTATTTTTCCTATGTATTCTTGTGAGATTTGTTAGTAGCAAGATCAATTTCCTGTGCTTCTTCTTAGCATCATTGCTCATAGAATTTATCTATTATTTATACATGGTGTCAGAGCTACAGGGAGAACAACCTTTTCATATTCTACATGGTATCAAAGCAGCAAGGTTGATCAAGTTCTACAGATTTGAGGAGCGCATCCAGTCTCGTATCCCTCTCTAAAGAAGAGCTTGTCTAGCTTACAAGATTTTCTCCTAGGTTGTTTTGTAGGTTGAAGAGAGTTTCTTCTTGAGCACATCAATTCAACAATATGGGTTCTCCTTCATCAATAATTCTTACTCCCTTCAACTACCACGAATGGTAATCCAAAATCTCCATTCTATTGCGCAGTAGAGGATTGTACAGAGTTACTATAGCTTTGGAGAATAAGCCCAATGCTATGATTGAGAAAGATAAGTGGCACAATAGGTTGGATGAAGCATATGGATTGCTTTGCCTCTATATTTTTACTGGTCTACTCTTTCATATAGATGGTTTGACCACTCCAAACCAAGTATGGACTCAATTGGAGTCTCTCTTTGGAGTTCAAGATTAGCTAAGAGGGCATCAATTGGAGATTGCGTTATTCTCACTGAGTCCAAGAAATTTCGATTCTCTTGATGGTTTCTTCACCAAGTTCAAGTTGTTACAGCTAATTTTACCACACATGGTGGATCACACCTTTATGGCATTCCCTGTCCCTCTACAGACTCTTTGGACCCCATGGACCATTTTTGTACCTTTGATGTTTCCAAGATCATCCCTAGAAACATACATTATTTGCTATACGCGAATTTTAAACCTATTCTCTCGTATATACATGGATATGACCCTCAAACGTGCGTACATCGGGATGTGTGCAAAAGGCCAAATAGTTTTGGAGTTTTCCTTGATGTGGATCCGAGTCACTTGTCTCTTGGCATTCCATATGCCTTGACATCGCTCAGATTTGACCTTCCATTACCCCATTGAAGCACTATATAAGGAAACCTTTGGATACATTGAAAGGAGAGGAATTGAAGAGCTAGAAAACTATAGTCCATTGTTGCTGGAGCTTCTACTTGAGTCTGCATCCCTTTGTCCCTGGGAGCACTTTGTGTTCTTCCCAAGATTTCATTTTCTTGTGAGCTTGCTATCGAGAGATGGAGGATTGAAGTGGTGGAGGCCCAGATGGAGGACTCAGTTTCTCAAATTCGCAGATGTGCCGACAGAGGTTGTCACTATTGTAATCTCTGATTTATATTAATAGAAATATCTTTTCCTATCCAATAATGTGTATTTAAATGAGTATTGAATCCATGGATGCTTTTAAATGCTTATATGTTATTGATTATATATGCTAGAGTAGGTCTAACACAATTATATAGTATGCTTGTCTTGTTTGTTGAACGTTGAGAGAGAAAATTGCTAATACAAGCGAGAGTGGAAAAGCTCAATGGGGATCTACATCAACCATCCGGAATAAGGTATGTTTCGAGATCCTTTAGAGTTAGATGTTTGGTTTCTCTTGCATATGGCAAAGGATTGATTTTTGTAGTTACTCTATTTGTTGTGGTACCCCAAGCCATAGGAAATTTTCTCTGTAACAGAATTGGCGACCATACTAGGGAGTTCCTAGTCATTTCCTTTGGGGGTTTTTATCGGCATTCAATGTTCTTGAATTGATCTGATTTCTCTATTTATGAGTCGAGTCTAGGGGCATGTTTTCGTACTAGTGTCTGATAGGAGTAAATTTTGTCTCATCGTTTCTGTTTACTAGCTTTTTTATCTCTTTTTCTTCCTGTACACGAGTTTTATCTTCACAGTCGCATGTACACACGGTTTTTATTAGAATATCCACGTATATATGCGGTTTTTCTGCACACAGTCGTGTATGCCATGAGTTTTTACTTTTTGGGGAAGATCAAGTGTTGCTGGGTGAGTTTGGATAATTGTTGAGTATTCTTGGATGCTTCTGGAGTCTGTTTACACCTCTGTTTCTGACCAGAGACACTTTTTAGTTTGAATTTTTTGAGAATGTTCTTGTCATTGCATTTTCTATTTTTGTTTTGAGATTACTGCATTAGGTCTGTTTTACCTTAGTGCTTTGCTTGGGTGTTGTCTGATAGTGCTTGCAGAGTCTGGGGGTTGTAGAGTCATATTTTTGCTTTATTATCTCATTTTAATTCAAAAAATACATAAACATTTGCTTTTTACATCATTATGCATTGTTGCATTTTGCATTTTGCATGGTAGTTGCATTAGGTTTGCTTGGAGAAGTATTAGTCAGATTTTCATATAGGAATGATTGCATCTTCATTTGAAGGAAACTTTTGCACTTCACTTAGCAGCATACCCCATTTTTCATTCGACACAATGCATTTGCATTGATTGTTAGGTGTGAATTTTACTTCTTGTTGCGTCATAACACCATTAATTGCACGTCATTTGCACTTTTGAGTAATAAGCCAATTAAAATCAACACATGATAAAATGAATTACACTCTTTTATTTTATAGGGTGCACCAACAAGATTAGGTTTTAGGGTCTTGGAATAGTTCATTGTGAGTAAATTCTCCAAGACCACTAAACGAAACATTTATGTGTCTGTCCAGGTGAGAGTGTGAAATTCCTTTATATAATTAATGTTTCTCAGGATCCTCCTCTTACAAGGGAGTTAAGCACGAGGCAGTGTGAGCGGTTAATGATTGAGATATTTCCAGTATTGTATTTGTATCTAGGGTCTCTTTAGAGAGTTTCAGTCTTTTCTACCCTACCCATATGGTCAATCCCACCTATGGCTATCTGTCTGATCATTGATTATAGTGAGGTGACCTTAGTTTTTTTACCTAGGTTATCGAGGGGGTACTTCGTAGAGGTTATTCTGCAGGTGTCCTGGCCAGGTAAGGGTCAGACAGCACAGTCGCTATATGCGTTGAAGTTGAGGGCCACTATAATTGGTTACAAACCTCCGCTTGTTGTGTATGGGAGTCTCAAGCCTCTCCTAGGTGAGACATACCTTCTTCATTCAGGAGCTCACATATCCTACCCTTGTTTTCTTGTGATTTGGCTTTACATTGTATAGGTGTATGCTCTATACACGCTAGTTTTCCTAGAGTTTGTGTAATTAGATAGAGTCTTTTTTCATTTTTTGAGTCATTGTGGATTTGGACGCGGCACTTCACCGTTCTCTTCGTTTAGTAGGACTTCCACCTTCCACGTATCCTCCTCCTTTGGGAGAAAGAAACAAACAATTTGGGTGGATTACTTCTCACATTGATTCACACAGAATGGGAGATCACGAGGATGAGATTCCTGAGATGTATTCTCCACCTCAAGAGGTTGGGGATGTAGATTCTACTCCTATATATGATCCTTCACCAGAAATACCTTCACATTCTGGTTATGATCCCTCATTCATAGGTCACCACTATATTGGTTACCAGGTGACGAGCCTCATCATGAACCCACAACACTAGTTATATTCATTATGGCATGCCTGATATCCCTTCACACGATCCAGCACATCATGTTGAGTCAGAAATTAAACCTAGCACTACTCCTTGGGGAACTCCTATTCCTTTCCATGCGGAGAGATTTGGGAGCACTAGTCACATTGCACCTTCCATCCTAGTGGTGGAAGCTACCTCACATGTCCATCCTAGACCTGGTGTTTGTAGTGATATGAGGATACCAAAACCAAGATGAGTGACCATAGGGAACACCACTTACATCCCTTCACATGTCCCTTTGTCCTCAAACCCTACTCCTTCGAATGAATTTTTGACAACCCTTCCTCCCCCTCATTCATGTGGTCCTTCAGGATGGAATATTGCTACTATCCATGTTTGTACTTCGACTGCTTGCACGGTCGTATCTCAAATTCAAGTACCTCTTCTTGTCTCAGGAGGTCATATTCTTGTTTTGGGATCATCTCATGGTCCATCGCAAGGAGTTCCCCATATCCCTAATTATGGAGCTTCTCATGGGAAATCCCGTGGGATACCTTATGGAGCTTCTCATGGACAATCTTATGGACCACAATATGGACAGAACTATCAACCTTATGGGTACGGGTATCAACAGCCCGCTTACTCCTCTAATTATGGCTTTGTAGCACCGCATTGTCAAGGTACACCACATCATAATGCTTCCATGCAGCCCTACACAAGTCAATTGGGAGGAGGATATTATGGCCAAGGACATGGTATTTATAGTAGTTAGCCTTATATGAACCAAAACTATTAGGGAGCGTGGCATAGACCGGCTCAACCTAGGCTCCCTTTCCTTGCAACGTTAAACTTACCTAACTTATCAAGACTAACGAACGATCCGGTATCTCATGACCCAGCTTGGATGGATGTCCCTAACAAGATTCCCTTAGACATTCCCAAGTTTGAGGGCAAAGCAGGAGAAGATCCTAGTGAACATCTCACTACTTTTCACCTTTGGTTCTCTTCCAATTCCTTACATGACGACTCAATCTGTTTAAGGCTATTTCAATGCACCCTCACCGGGCCTGCAACGAAATGGTATATAGAGTTATCGAGGGGGGAATTTGTTTTGTTTGATGACCTTGCTATGACTTTTCTCAATCACTTCCAGCTACCCGTGTGTTACGACGTTGGTACAAATCTCTTGTCAACATTTCGACAAGACAAATCCACACATATCTCGGACCATATCCAAGAGTGGTGTAGATGGAACAGGTTGATTAAAGCCTTCATACCACCAGAATTTCTCCTTGAGTGGTTCCTCAAATAGTTGTTACCTTACATCGTGAAGGATGTTTCTACATCTGGAGTCCAGAACGAGGAACAAGCAATCTTTAGGGAACAGGAGTTGGATTTGATCTATGCTCAATCCAGAATTTTGTATGAGAGCATACCTAATGCTCTGCATTCTAGTTTCGATCCCAAGATCAAGCCTAGACCACATGTCGATGGCATTGTGGGTTGTAAAAGTGCCAAACCTACAGATTCAGTTGTAAAACAAGTGATTCAATTGTCTATTAATCAATATGCTTCAAGAGAAGCCATGGATTCATCTCAACCCACCCAAACAGCAAGTGTACTTTCCATGCAATCGTTGGACCATAAGGGAAACAAGCAGCCCAGAAGGAATAAGAAAAAGGGTAAAAATAATCGTAAGGGTGGGAACAAGAATGAAAATGCCAATTTTAATGACAAGAATTCCCACAATGCTGGTGGGGACAAGCAGTCTAACCGTAAGGTTAAGTTTCCTTGCAAATTGTGTAAGGAGGACCACCTCACTCACTTGTTCCCTCATATGGAAGATGCCTCGAGATTCATAGCATAGGGCCCAGCTGTGCTAACAAATCCTTTACCCCATAATCAAAATATGAACTCAAGGACCAATGATCCTCATTGTGCATCGGGCGGAGATCAAAATCCACCAAAATCCAATACTGGTCATGGTTGCATCAACATGGTATGTGCTACTAAGGTTGTGACTCGTGCGAAAGATTATGGTTCATCACAACCGGACCTTGGAAAAGAACTCTCTCCAACCAAGAACCCTTTGCGTATCAAAAACCCTATGGATAAACTTGAAATTTCACCTCGCATTCCTGAGGGATTCCTAAAGCGTTCGGGGAAAAATCCTAATGCTCGAGCTGCCTAGAACTATTCCATTGTCGAGGATTTGGGCCAAACTCCTTATGCGATGTCTGCACTTGAAGTACTTCAAATTTTTCCACCGCAAAGGAAATCCTTTCTTTCGTCTCTTGGGATTAATGATGATAACTCTTCTTTCATTATCAAATTTGAAACCATGGGACTACAGCCTCTCTTTCCTTAGTACATGTCTCTTTTGATTCATGTAGAGTGTCCTAATATGACCATCAAATGCACTGTGATTGACGAAGGCGCTGCTTCTTCTGTGATGTCTTTGTCATGCTGGAAGGGTTTGGGTTCTCCCGAGTTGTCTCAATCCGCTACCATGTTGAATGCCTTTGATGGTAGATCGTTTCGGTTGCACGGGATTCTTCCTTCTCTCAAATTCCAATTGGGAGGGAAGACCATCGCAATCGAGGTCGAAGTGGTTGATGCACCCCTTGACTACAATATTTTACTGGGCCGGAATTATATGTATAGTATGTAATCCATAGCCTCTTCTCTATTTAGAGTAGTGTGCTTTCCATTTAATGGGAAGATTGTTACGATTGATCGGACATCATTCCATAATCCAAGTGTCAATCCATCATCAGGATCTTCTATCCTGATTATCGATCATTCTCAACCACCAACTGGGAGTCTGGGTGTGGGTATGTATCCATCTCTTATGGGGACCTTTAGTTGTCATGATCCCATCCTTATGATCGGATATATTTTTAGTGGGGCTTCATCTTCGTTGAAGTCGATGTCTTTTTGTGCTACCCATATGGAAGATCCTTTGATTCTTCCTTCACCAAGTCCTTCGAATGGACCTGTCGAAACGGATGTGCCATTGCCTACAGCAATGATAGAATAACAAGCAAATTTTGATTGTGTTGCAGAGCCTAGTCCTTCATCTTTGTGGACAAAGGAGGAGGACCCATATGTGTTTCCTGCATGGTCAGTTGAGTCCTCTCATGCACATTATTGCTTTGATGATTTTTTTCCATCATATGAAGCCATTATTGAGTCCATGTCTAGGGTTGAGCCACCTTGGGAAGAGTTGCATCATAGATCATATTTTCTTCCTGACCTTGACCGTATGGAGTGTGAGGAATTTAGGGAGATTCTTAGTGAGAATATTGGTAGTCCTGTGGTTCCATTGAGCTCTCCTGGTCAGATGGCTGATGGGAACATGGTGAACTTATCACCTACCATTCCTATCAATATTTCTCGCGATCCTGGCAAAGTTGAGAACATCTACATTGGAGTGGATTGTTCCCTTGCTGAGATCAAGGAGTATACTGAGCTATTTAAAGAGTTTTGCGACATCTTTGCTTGGTCATACAAGGAAATGCTGGGTATCAACCCTCGTATTGTCGAACATGAAATTAAGACCTCTACAAATGTGAAGCTTGTTTGACAACGTTTGCATGCGGTGAATCCTAGAAAAGCACCCGCTATTAAGGCTGAGATAGAGAAACTGTTAAAATTCAGGTTTATCTATCCCGTTCCCTTGACAGAGTGGGTTTTTAATCCCATTCCAGTGGATAAGAAGCAGGCAGCGATCTGTATATGCACTGATTTCCATGATTTAAATCATGCTTGTCCTAAGGATAATTTTCCCACACCATTTATTGATCAAATTTTGGATGAGTGTCTGGGAAGCGAGGTATTCTCCTTCATGGACGTTTTTTCCGGATATAATCAGATTCAGATCAAACCCAACGATCAACATAAAACTGCATTTATTTGTCCTTGGGGTACATTTTCATATCGAAAGATGCCTTTCGGTCTTAAAAATTCTGGAGCCACATTTCAGTGGGCTGTGACATTAATTTTTCATGATCTCAAAACAATTATAAAAGTGTATTTGGATGATCTTGCTGCTCATTCATCCTCAACCTCCCCCTGTCGAGGTAATCCAGTAATAAAATATATGTCCTCAACCTCTATAGTGAGAGACATCCTGTCGATATGAAAAGTATCTGAGTCTAGATCCCAGTAGTCTACTAGCATCTGCAGGAGTCTTGGTTTGGCTCTCAGGCTGCCAAGACACCAAAAATTATATAGACCACATGCATGTAGATCTTGTTGAGCCATTAAGTCACCTTGAATAGCCACTTCTACATATCCATGTTCCCTCTCTCTCCATTCTAGAACCATCCTACACATAAAAATTAATTTTTGGCCATTATATACCTTAAAAAACCTTATGCGCGGTTGCATACGCTATTTTTTGCAAAACAGCCGCGTATGTATGCGGTTTTGGAAGGTTTTTTCGCGTATGGCCAGCCCTATATGCGAAAAAAACCATGATATCCACATGGGCCAAAACGACCATTTTAGATTGGCCTAAAAATTAAATTTGACCATGGAAATTGAAAAAATTTGCATGAAATAGAAAGAGGAAGACATGAGGAGTTACCTGGAACAAACGATGTCGAATTTCGCCAGACGAAGCTCCTGAAATTCGCGTTGGAAGTTTTGAGCTCCAATGGGTAAAAATTTCAAATGATATGCAATTTTTGAATTTTTTACTATTTATAAAAAAAAATTGAAATTTTTGAAACTTTTTACCCACTTTCTATAGTTTTGGATGTTCGGGTACACAGGGTACTCCCAAAAGACCGAACACCTTGAACAACCACTTCACACAAATACATCACAGATCAACACACTGATGTTTGTCACGTGGTTAAAAACCTCGAGAGGGAAATAGTCCATGGCCCTAGCCAAATAGCTACTTTTAGCAATTTATTATGCACAAGAAAGAAAGTTACATGAGCTTCTCATAATCGATCAACTGGCCAAGGACCCTCTATGCTCTTTAAGTAGAGATCATAGACCAATCGGGTGTTAAGCCATGGATCAATGGTAGGTATGATCTAAGAGAAGTTGAATCGTTGAATCACTCTATGTCTAGAACATATCGTGACCGTCAGATTAGAATATTTACAAATGCATACTAATGCATACTAAAGGAACACACTTTTACCTAACGGATATATTACACAAGTTGATCTTAACTAACTCCTAAGTGTCTAAATATCCTAACATCCCCCCTTAAGAACAAATTGGGATAGGATTGAAGGATTTGCAAAAGTGACACTATTAGGAGAAGGAAGGAGGCATTAGAGCCTATCCCCCCTTAAGGACACATTCCTGAACTCCTAACATAGACCGAAGTTTAGAAAACTTCGCTTCTGTAAGAGACTTGGTGAAGATGTCTGTAACTTGATCATCTATAGGGCAATAGAGAACTTCAATAACACTATGATGAATAAGATTTTTGATGAAGTGCATGTGTAGCTCAATGTGTTTGCTACGCTGATGTAGAACTAAATCTTTGGAAAGATTGATGGCACTTTGATTGTCACACCAAAGTGGAGTAGGTTGCTACTGCTCGAATCCAAACTCTGAAAGGATCTGTCGAAGCCATAAAGCTTCCTGACTGGCATTAACTATGGCTCGATATTCTTCTTCTGCTGAAGAAAGAGCAAGTGCTTGTTGTTTCTTACAAGCCCAAGTGATAGGTCTAGATCCCAGACTAAAAACATAACCTATAGTAGACTTCCAATCATCAGGATCGTCGGCCCAATATGAATCAGTGAAACCAACCAACAAAGGTTTCCCCCCTGTATTGTAATGAATCCCAAACTGAATTGTACCTCGAATATATTGAATTATTATTTTTGCTACTTTCCAGTGACTTTCATGAAGAGTTTGCATATAACGGGAAACACGAACAATGACAAATGAAAGGTCAGGATGGGAATAAGTCAAGTATAAAATACTACCAACAAGCTGACGATACAAGGTGGCATCTACTTCAGGGGAAGTATAAGTGGCAGAAATTTTGACTCCAGACTGGAAGGGAGATGGGGTTGGTTTACAATCTTCCATGTGGAAACGACGAAGAAGGTCACAAGCATACTTATACTGGGAAAGAAATATTCCTTATTTGGTTTGCAAGACTTGGAGACCAACAAAATAATTCAAATGTCCTAATTCTGACATTTCAAAATTTTGCTTAAGACTCAATTTCACATGGGTTATAAGTTTAGGGTCACTACCAATAAGGATAAGATCATCAACATAAAGAACAAGTATGATGAGATGGTTTCCTACTTTCTTGGTATAGACATTTGGGTCAGAATGGCATATAGAAAAACTAGTGTCAAGGAGAAAGCTATCCATTTTGGCATACCAAGCTCTAGGAGCTTGCTTAAGGCCATATAAGCATTTCTTAAGGAGACAAACAAGGATAGAGTTATTCTGAACATATCCAGGAGGTTGTTCCATGTAAATTTCCTCATGTAAATCACCATGTAAGAAGGCATATTTGACATCCATTTGATGGACTTCCCAGTTATGTAAGGCTGCAAGGGAAAGAACAAGGCAGATGGAGTTCATTTTTGCTACAGGGGAAAATGTTTCATTGTAGTCAATCCCTTCAACTTGGGAAAAACATTTGGCAACTAACCTTGCCTTAATTATTTCAACACTTCCATCTGATGCATACTTAGTTCTGTAGACCCATTTACATCTGACAAGTTTTCTTCCTTTTGGAAGAGGAATAAGATCCCGAGTATTGTTCTCCATTAAGGAACGATATTCTTCATCCATAGCTGCATCCCAATCTAGATTTCCTGAAGCT
Organism: Pseudotsuga menziesii; assembly: GCA_001517045.1. Classification (NCBI taxonomy): domain Eukaryota; kingdom Viridiplantae; phylum Streptophyta; class Pinopsida; order Pinales; family Pinaceae; genus Pseudotsuga; species Pseudotsuga menziesii. Next base: position 424,952 of record LPNX011158695.1, on the reverse strand, counting down.
TCTGCAAAAGTTTTTGGATCATGATTCTCAGAAACTTGATCCAAAAGAGAAGAGGCTCATTGAAACTGAGAACATGTTCGACGTTGATCTCTAGGATCACCAGCAAGATCACCAGCTGCTTCACATGTTGAATGAACCCATCGAGGAAGTATTGGTGCTAGTGCAATTGGAGGAACATGAGCAGGTGGAGGTGGATTTTCATCCTCATTGTCATCATTAGAAACTAGAGTTGGAAACCTATCAAGGAAGTTGGAAGAAGGAGAAGAAGGCACAATCACCGAATCAGGCTCGCAGGCCAAAGATGGCACACCTGCCAAGTTAGGCTCGCAGGCCAAGAGATTTTCATCAAATTTAACATCTCTTCTAATTATTATATCATGTGAATGGGGTTGAAGAATTCTATAACATTTTACATCTTGAGAATATCCAAGAAATATGCACTTTTCACTTTTAGGCTGCAATGCTTTCCGTTTTTCATCTGGAATGTGAGCCCATGCTTCACAACCAAACACATGAAAGTGACTTACATCTGGTTTAATTTTACTCCATGCTTCTTCTGGTGTTATACCTTGTAAAAATTTAATGGGTGTGCGATTAACTATGTAATTTGCATAATTTATGGCCTCAGCCCAATATTGAAGACTGAGTCCCTTAGATTAGATCATACAATTGGCCATTTCTTTTAAAGTGCGGTTATTCTGTTTAGATACACCATTTTGTTGTGGTGTATATGGAACAGTGTGCTATTGTTGGATTCCTTGTTTAGTGCAAAAAGTAGTGAACTTGTTGTTAACATATTCTCCTCCATTGTCAGATCTTAACTTAATAATTTGATGACCAGATTGTTTTTCAACAAGGGCCTTGTAAGCTGAGAACATGTTAAATACTTCGCTCTTAAGTTATAGGAAGTAAACCCAAGTGCATCTGGAGTAGTCATCAATGAAAGTTAAGAAATATTTGAAACCGGAAAAGGAAGCAGATGGAAGAGGGCCACACAAGTCACTATGCACAAGCTCCAACGGAAACGAGCCATGCCAAGAGGCACGTTTGTCAAAACTGTCATGATGATGTTTTCCGAGTACACACCTGGAACAAACACCATCCTTGCAAGATATCAACGAAAGACAAGTCACCATATTGTCTTTACATAGTTGTTGCAATGAGTGATAATTTAAGTTACAAAATCGCTCATGCCAAAGTTTGCTCAAGTTATCACTATGAGCAACAAAAACTGAAGGAAAAGGTGATGACCCAAAGTTGTTAAATTTGTACAACCTGGTAATATCATCAACAGTTCCAGTAGCAAGGAAATTTTGAGGATTTTTAAAATCCTTGATTACAACTTGGTGAGGTGTAAAAGTCACAGTTTTACCTTCACCTGAATGAGTAATTTGATAGACTGATAGCAAATTGCAGGAATTTTTTGGAACACATAGTACATCACTGAAATGACCATTTTCTACTGGAACTGTTCCAGATCCTACAACACTTAGAGATCTATCATCACCAACAAATATTTTTTTGGTGTTACATTCATGCATAGTAGAAAATATGGCTTGATCCTTAGCCATATGAGAAGATGCTCCAGAATCAATAAGCCATTCATTTGAAGTAGAAGAAGAAGATGCAGTATAAGAGTAACCAGAAGCATAAAGTGCATGTCCATGAGAGTTAGATTCTAAAGACGAATCTATGCTGATGTGGTGCTTCTTCATTGCTACTCCCAAGGCTGCCATCTTCCTGAAACACTTAGATTCATCATGATTATCTTTCCCACAAAAATTGCAATGATGCTCAGTCTTCTTTCCTTTTTCCTTGGATCCTTTGTCATTTTTTAAAGAAGGAGTTGATTGAGAAGGTTTGGGACCCTTGTTATTTTGCTTATTATTGCAGAAATTATGTTTCTTGGGAGGCTTGGACTTTTCTTTCTGTTGGGACAATAAGGCTTTCCCAGATGTATCTGCATTGTTAATTATTCCAAGATGAATGAGTTTATCTTTCTCTCTAATCAAGGAATCACAAAAGGATTCAAGACTAGGCTCTTGATAGCTAGCTGCAGTCAAGTATTCTTTCATGGAGTAGAATGTAGATACAAAAACAGAATATGCAGGTCCAAGTTTGGAAAGAATATAATAAATACATTGTTTGTCTTCTTTCTTAATCTTGAATTCTGCACATAAGAGTCTAAGAGTTTTATACTTAGATAAATAGTCTTGAATGCATGAAAAATCATTTGGATTCAAGGAAAGCAACTCATTCTCAATTTGATGACCCCAAATTTCATTGTGTTTACCAAACACAGATTCCAACTTTTCCCAAGCTTTATTAGGTTCATCAATTCCAGATATGTGGAATCGCAAATCAGCAGAGAAGGACATCCCAATCAATCCACGAGCTTCATCATATCTATTTGCCCATTTAATTTTCTTATCATCATTAGTGGGTTCTGTTTCTTTCCCTGAGGTTATCCTAAAAAGTCCCCTACTTCGTAGAAAATCCTCCATACGAGATTTCCATGAGAAATAGTTAGAACTTGTAAGTATAATATCACAAGGGGCGTCCATACTATAAAATAATGGCTGAAAAAATAGAAACTAACTATCTAGTTGCAAAGAGCTCAAAAAAATATGCAGTTTTAAAAAAAACGGCACTAAAAACTGATTCTCGATGATGAAGTTATGTTTGATCAAAGAAAATGTTGAAGATGTCCCCAATAGTGACGTGGCGGATATTAACTTGACCAACTAAAAAAAAGAACCCCCCTCTTCCCAAGATCAACCTTTGACAATCACTTTATAATAAAGTTGCTTTGAAGTGAATCACTTTTGTAGAATAAGTGAGGTTCACTTTTACAATAATGTTACTTTTAAATAGTGCGGCAATAAATTAAAAGACTTAAGTGACTCACTTTTTATTTTATTTTATTTATGTGAGATGCACTTTTACAATAAAGTAACTTGAAAACAGAAATTGCATGCGCTAAAAAAGTAGCTTAATAAGACTTGAACTCAAGACATATTAAGTAATAAAGCAACTTTGGACCAAGTGAGCTAAGTTTAAAAGGTACATAAAAGTATGGAAAGAGGAAGGGGGATTTTTTTTTTTTTACTCTTCTCTCTCGTTCTCCGTGCTTGCTTTCTTTTCCTGTAAATCACAACAACAACAAAAATCGAAACACAAAAACAAAAACAAAAAATTTCCACACAATAGGGTTAGATCTTGGTTAACTTATCCAGAAATTCTATGCTTTCAATTTTTCTCGTTGCTTTTGATTTTCTGTGATCGCACAAGGTGCACGGCAAAGAGCATATGTAGCCGAGAAGACAAGAAAAAAAAAATTCCCTCATTGTTTCTGATTCGCCGCGATCGCGCAAGGTGCACGGCAAAGAGCATACGCAACCAGGGAAGGCAACAATCCGAGACGAAAACAAAAACAAAAGATCTAATAATAAAACTGATAAAATATAAGAGATTTAAAAAAAAGAAATCCGTCACTGTAACATTATACCTTCAGATTTGCCGAAATTGGTGTCTCTGGAACAAAGGAAAATGGTTTTCGGTGAAACGAAAACTATTTTCCAATGGAAATGACACTTCCGACATAATGGAATAGCTCCCATAAGCCAAAAATGTTCAAAAAAACTAGAACCAGAAACCCTTTCAAATTTTCGGCAACACCGGTTCTAGATCTTGATCAAAACCGAAAGCGGCTCTTCATAAAAGATCTCATACCATGTTCGGGTACACAGGGTACTCCCAAAATACCGAACACCTTGAGAATCCACTTCACACAAATAGATCACAGATCAACACATCGATGTTTGTCACATGGTTAAAACCCTCGAGAGGGAAATAGTCCACGGCCCCAACCAAATAGCTACTTGAAGAAATTTATTATGCAAAAGAAAGAAAGTTACATGAGCTTCTCATAATCGATCAACTGGCCAAGGACCCTCTATGCTCTTTAAATAGATATCATAGACCAATCGGGTGTTAAGCCATGGATCAATGGTAGGTATGATCTAAGAGAAGTTGAACCGTCGGATCACTTTATGTCTAGAACATATCATGACCGTCGAATTAGAATATTTACAAATGCATACTAAAGAAACACACTTTTACCTAACAGATATATTACACAAGTTGATCTTAACTAACTCCTAAGTGTCTAAATATCCTAACATTGGACCGTTTCTGACCATTTTGGACTAATTTGATAATGTAGGAGTCCATTTTGAGCGTCGTTTTGACCCGTTCGTGTCGATTTCAGATATTATGTCTAAACTAGCATATAGGTTAGGTTTCACATTCATTTGCATTTTGCATGACCTTATGACCGTTTCATTATAACCTTAAGTACGAACCCATTCGATCTTGTCACGTAACCTCCTTGTTGCTTTTGGAAGTGACATTATGTGAATGGTAGAGCTTGACCATACATGGGTGCCCTATTTAGCTCCTGTTTTGCATTTAGTGGCCATGCTGACATTTTTCCCTTAGGGTGTGGGAGTCATTTGTATAGTATCGCCATGACTTTGCGCAAGATCCTCATACTCCTATTGATCTTTTTGTTGGCCCTTTCTTCCCCAGGACTCCCTTATGTCAAGTTGTAATTGCATTATCATGATTTTTTCTTGCCTTATTGAACCTTATTCTAGCTTCCCTGACTTTGATTATCAGCTATATACCCCAATCTTGTCACATGTCTAGCCATGCAGAGCCATTTTACATATCCTTTACAGCTTGATTCCTCATTTTTTACCCAAAGGAGACCTTCGCCCGAGTGTCGTTATCCTACACATGTGTCCTTACATTGAGCATAGGTATGTTCTACTGCTTGGAGCTAGTTTGCTTGCCCCTTGACACTTGTCTCCTCTGATTTTGTAAGTATAAAGCACTTTTATTCTTTTTCAATATTTTCAAAATATTTGAATAAGTCCAAAAAAATCAAAAAACCAAAAAAGTCAGACGGGAAAAGATGTTATCTTTGGAAGCAGTCGAGTTGTGTTGCCTTTGAACAGAGCCATGTACATCACATCCATTGGTTGGGTTAATAGTTTGACTTTAGGAGTTGTACTCGTTTCTCTAAATTTATCTCCACCGACTGGTTAAGCTTCCAGTCCCTGTGGAGCCTCTGTCGATGCCTCTTGTGTCACAAAGATGTCCCAGTTTTGTATATTGAGTCTATGCTACCTAAATTCAGTCACCATTCACCTTTATGCTCTTGTTCAAAGGAAGTTGAAACCCGAATCGGCCATTCCTCAATTCTCTTGACTTTGCATGTCGGCCATTCCCGGTACTGTTACTGGTTCATGCACATTATGATCGAGTCCTTCCACATTTTACAGCTTTGATGAGTACATCATGTTGGATGATGAGGGATGCATTAATTCCCTCCTTCCAGTGTATTTCATCCCATCGACTTCAGATCATTTATTATGGGATAGGAATCTAGAGTCATTTTGAGTGCCTTGAGACTTGCAGTCATCAATGGCAGGTTCTCTCGCCATTGACATTTTTGGGAATACATCAATGTCCCCTAATTGATGGATTCTCTCAAGTGTTCAACCTCAACACATTTATTCACACTTGTTAGTTTGCACTCTAGTACCTTGATTCCCATTTTCATTATCGGTGGGTGATCTCGCATCTGTTAACGGTATACATCAATGACCAGTAATCATACAATGGACTACTATGTTCGACCTCGACACCTTTATTCAGATAGTAGGACATGTACTCGTAGTGGATTGTGTAGAAGACCTTCCAGATTGGTGGCATTTCATATATGCTACCTTGATCGTGCCAGTTTTCATGAGATTTCAGCTCTCGTGACATAATTCTAGTGTATGTCAGATATCTTCAGCCATTATGGAGATCTTGATCCATTATATATCTTCAGCCTTCATGGAGATCATGATCCTTTGTATATATTCATCATGGAGATTTTGATCTATCTATATTGTACGTGGTGATGACCACACATGTCATATTTTGTATCATGCCTATTCGTGGCCATTGTTCTCTTATGTATACGGGACTACTATATGTACTTGCAGTTATGTGCAGAGTTTGATTATTGTATTATACTATTGGATGGTTGGTTCTTCCACCTATTTCTTCATCACTCCACTTCTGGGATGGACTTATAATGTATTTCGGTCATCGTATCACCCCTCTGACCTCACACATTAGGGGGCATCTGTTACAGCTGATTTTACCACACATGGTGGATCACACCTTTATGGCCTTCCCTGTCCCTCTACAGACTCTTTGGACCCCATCGACCATTTTTTTACCTTTGAAGTTTACAAGATCATCCCTAGAAACATGCATTATTTTCTATACACGAATTTTAAACCTATTCTCACATATATACATGGATATGACCCTCAAACCCGCATACATCAGGATGTGTGCAAAAGGCCAAATAGTTTTGGAGTTTTCCTTGATGTGGATCCAAATCACTTGTCTCTTGGCCTTCCATATGCCTTAAGTTCTCTCGGATTTGACCTTCCATTACCCCATTGAAGCACTATAGAAGGAACCCTTTGGATACATTGAAAGGGGACGAATTGAAGAGCAAGAAAACTATAGTCCATTGTTGTCGGAGCTTTTACATGAGCTTTCATTTGCTTGTGATCTTGTTATCGAGAGATGGAGGATTGAAGTGGTGGAGGACTAGGTGGAGGACTTAGTTTATCTAGTTCGTATATGTGCCGACAGAGGTTGTCACTATTGTAATCTATGATTTATATTAATATAAATATATTTTCCTGTCTAATAATGTGTATTTAAATGAGTATAGAATCCATGGATGTTTTTAAATGCTTATATTTTATTGATTATATATGCTAGAGTAGGTCTAACACAATTATATAGCATGCTTGTCTTGTTTACTGAATGTTGAGAGAGAAAATTGCTAATACAAGCGAGAGTGGAAAATCTCAATGGGGATCTACATCAACCATCCGGAATAAGGTATGTTTCGATATCCTTTAGTGTTAGATATTTGGTTTCTCTTGCATATGGGAAAGGATTGATTTCTGCGATTACTCTGTCTGTTGTGGTACCCCAAGCCATAGGAAGTTTTCTCTGTAACACAAGTCACTTGTTCTAATTCTCAAGAAATGTGGGATTGAGAAAGAAGATGATCAATTAATCATTTCCATTCTTTCAAAATTGGGTCATGGTTACTCAATTTTTGTGTCTACTTTTCATGCTACTAGGCTTGTTGTTCCTAAGTGGAAAATTCATTCTTTAAATTATTTTCTTGATTCACTAACAAAGGAGAAAGATAAATTAATCCATATGGGTGTCCTTAATTCTCCCAAGAACAAGGATCATTCTCTACTGGTTCAAGGAAAAAAGAATGTCAAATCCAAATAAAAGCAAATTGTGAAGAAACCAAAGTTAGAAATTAAAGATGATGATTTAATACAGAAAGTTAAGAAGAAACGGAGCACATCCAAATTTTCTTATTGCAGCAAGGTTTTTCATTCAGATAATAAGTGTTTCAATAAGAATATAGACATCATGTCTCAGCTTCTTGAGAAGCACAAGATCTAAGTTCTAGAAGAACTAGAAAATCCTGTTGATTCCTCAAAACAATGTCAACCTGTGCAGTTCCAAGGTGATATAACTTATGCTTTGAGTGCCAGAGTTCTCTACTTTTCTCATCTCTCTGATATAGATTTATTCTCTCATATATCAGAATCATAAATATCAGATCCTTTCTTTGATGATCCTCCTCTCAGTCTACTAGATTCATCTCCCAAAAATTGTGATCTTTCACTAGATATTGACTTGTCTTTTAGCAGCTCTTCTTCACAAGCTTGTAAATATGATTTAGAAGATTGTTTGCAGTCTAATATGCATGTCATGACACATATCATACCTCCATGCATACCACCTACCATAACTCTGAATAATCCTAATACTATACAAATCCCAAGTTCACTAGTTGATTCATCATTGGTCTCTTATGCAGCGATATTTATCTTACATGGTTTGAAGTCTTTCATGTATTTTAGTGGCTATTTATACATGTCCTTAGTCATATTTGGACTGAAATTAAATATATTTTTATCTTTTATAAACACTTATGGTTCATATCTTATGACCATCCAACATTCATATTTTTACACCTATTAGTTTTCCCTAGTTGCTCACAGTTTTCCTAGTCTAGCCCTATATCCTCATTGAGCCACTGAATCCTTTGTCTTTGTTGTTCCATATGTTAATGTTTCTTATATATCAGAGTTTTATCAGCCTAATATCATATCTAGAAAGGTGCTACATCATATTGTAATATTGACATGTGATTCACATCACAATTTTGCAACTATTCAGGGAATTGGGTGTGAAATAAATTGTCTTAAATTTTTGTACTCTTTGGAAAGGAGTATGCACAGATCTCTTTTCCATTTCAGATTATGTTTTTAGATCAAAGTTTGACAGCATCAAGCAGCATTTAGATAATGCTCCTACTTCATCAGTTGATGAGATACAAGGAGTCTCTCATCTTCCTTCTTGCAGGTTCTACATTCTAGCGCATGATCATGGAGTTCATGATTTCTTCAGCAAGTCCTTCATCCAGAAGAAGTTTAGTCAGCTCATTAAAGTGTAGATGAAGATATGTTGAATACATATTTAAAATTTTGTGCCTTGTACTATCTTGAGGGAGGATTTTCCCCATGTGGTTTTGCCTCTTTCCTCACTTTTCTGGACATAATAATTGTTAAAGGGTGACCATAGCCTTGTTGTTGGACCCTATATGCATCCATAATTTTTTTCATACCATAAAAATGTCAAAATTATTAGGGGGTGTTGGAATATATTAATCCCACTCATAACTTACGATAAAATATTTAATCATTATTTGATTAATTATTCACCCACTAGATTAATTAGTTCACATCCACTTGCACCTTAAAGTCAATGCATTCCATCTATATCATAGGAATGCTCTATTTCTAAATTTGGGTTTATATTAACCACCTTTTGATGATCCATAATTAGTATACAACACTTTAGAGCAGATTCTGCTTTATTCTGCTTTTTCTTCTTTTCTGTGGATAAGGTAAAGCTAGTCAAACTAGGAAACTGGGTCCTTTTTTTGCCAATCCATCGTTCATGACTTTTCCTCCATTTTCTATGATTAGCATGTTTTTCCATCTCCTGCACAACTCAATCATGCTTTTTCCAATTCATGAGGTCCTTGGTATATTTGGGAAGTGCTTTAGCCACCTATAGGGGTTTGCTATATTTTGGTAAGTCAACCTTTTTGAGCTTTATGAGTTTTCTCCATACAACTCGATTTTACTATGAGGGATGTACTATTTATATACAGTATTATTAATCATTATTCAATGGAAGGATACACACCAATATTTATCTCTTCATTCATGTGATTCAGTCTCTTTTCTTCTCTCTATTTTTCCTGTGTATGCTTGTGAGAATTCTTAGTAGCAAGATCTATTTCCTATGCTTCTTCTTAGCATAATTGCTCACAGAATTGATCTATTATTTCTACATGGTATCAGAGCTACAAGGATCACAACCTTACCATATTATACATGGTTTCATAGCAGCAAGGTTGATGAAGTTCTACAGAGTTGAGGAGTGCATCCAGTCTCCTATCCCTCTCTGAAGAAGAGCTTGTCTAGCTTACAAGATTTTCTCCTAGTTTGTTTTGCAGGTTGCAGATGGTTTCTTCTTGATCACATCAATTCAGAAATATGGATTCTCCTTCATCATTAATTCTTACTCCTTTAAACTACCATGAATGGAAATCCAAAATATCCATTCTATTGCGCAGTAGAGGATTGTCCAAAGTTACTCTATCTTTGGAGAATGAGCCCAATGCTGTGATTGAGAAAGATAAGTGGCACAATAGGTTGGATGAAGCCTATGGATTTATTTTCCTCTCTATTTATCCTCATACACTATTTCATCTAGATGGTTTGACCACTGAAAACCAAGTATGGACTCAATTGGAGTCTCTCTTTGGAGTTCAAGATGAGCTAAGAGCGCATCAATTGGACATTGAGTTATTCTCACTGAGTCCAAGAAATTTCGATTCTATTGGGGGTTTCTTCGCCAATTTCAACTAAATTGTTCTAATTCTCAAGAAATGTGGGATTGATAAAAAGGATGACCAATTAATCCTTTCCATTCTTTCAAAATTGAGTCCTGATTACTCAATTTTTGTGTCTACTTTTCATGCTACTAGGCTTGTTGTTCCTAAGTAAAAAATTCCTTCTTTAAATTCTTTTCTTGATTCAATAACAAAAGAGAAAGATAAATTGATCCATATGGGTGTCATTAATTCTCCCAATGGCAATGATCATGCTCTCTTGGTTCAAGGGAAAAAAATAACCAAATCCAAAGAAAAGCAAATTGTGAAGAATCCAAAGTCAGAAATTGAAGATGAAGATTCTTATGAAGATTTAATGAAGAAAGTTAAGAAGAAAGTGAGAACATACAAGTGTTATTATTGTAGTAAGTGTTTTAATTAAGAGAATAAGTGTTTCAATAATAATATGGACATCATGTCTTGGCTTCTTGAGAAGCAAAATATCGATGCTCCAGAAGAACTAGAAAATCCTGTTGATTCCTCAAAACAATGTCAAACTGCACAGTTCCAAGGTGATATAACTTATGCTTGCAGTGCCATAGTTCTCTCCTTTTCTCATGTGTCTGATATATCATATGTTGATGTAATTGTAACTTCGAAATGTATTCACTTGTATTTCTTATCCATTGTTTATTCCAGGATGTTATCATGTCATGTCATGCCCCGATGTTCCGATCAGGAGAATCAATAATGTAAAAAAGTCATGTCAAGTCATTGTGGGTAACCCTCCAATAGTATAAGGCTTAAAGTCCCTGTAGTTTCGGGGCACTAGGGTTATTAGACTCTCCTAGTAGAGGTCGGCCCTAGTAGGTTTTTAGTCATGTTGAGATTAGTATAAATAGAGAGTTGGAATCTCTATTAAGCACACATCACATACACACTCAAGTGTAACGCATAGTTGAGGAAGGAGAAGACACTGGGGCTAGAAAAGAAGAAGGTTACTGTTGTTGGGAGTGCATATTACTATTTTGGGGTTTTACCTTTTGTCTTGATTCTATCTCTGAGGAAGTTGTGAGGTTTTCTCCATTTATGGTTTCCCTAAGGAAAAACACGGTGTTCATTGTCTCTTGTGTTTGATTGTTGTGCTTGCTGTTCTCTTAGTTAAATATCCATATAATGCTAGCTTAAATGTTGAAAAACTAACATGGTATCAAAGCTAACCTGAGAAGAAGACACTGTGCAGCTGTGGGAACTAGGGCTTCCTACTTTTTGGATCTCTCTCCATAGATTTTCAACAAAAGTAAGGTGGAATAACTCTCCTCCTTAGGGCGCATCTTTCAGTCGAAGCAGAATCCAATTCTGAGCTTTTTCAGTTTTGGACCCGACACTGCTGCCAAAAATTAGGGCTTTTCATAGAAGAGGGATTTTTTAGTGAGCCCATGCCTAGATTCATCTCCTCCCCAAAATCAAAGTTAGAGATAAATTTCAAAGAATTTGGGTGGACAGAACTTCGAAAAAGCAAAACCCTAATTTGCTCCTGAACCAGCTCTGTAAGATTTCAGCTCAACATTCAGATCTAACATCTTGACCTGGTAAGATCTAAAATATTTTGTATTTCCATTTGAGGTTCTCAGTTAAGATGTCTCATCATACCAAGCTTGATGAAAATATTGAGGGAGCTAATAACTTTTGAGCTTGGAAGTATAGGATCTCCCTCGTCCTAGAAGAAAATGAGTTAGACTCCTACATCCATGAGGAGGTTCTAGTTCCAGAAGGATATGAGGCTAAGGCCTTGCATAAGAATAAGTTGGTTATGGAAAAGACGATCATTGTTGATTCTATCAAGGATCACCTTATCCCTCAGGTGTCCTCTCTCAAGACACCTAAAGCTATGTTTGATGCCCTAATGAAATTGTTTGAAGGAAAGAACATAAACCGGAAGATAACTCTGAGAAACCAACTAAAGAATGTGAAGATTCAGAATGCAGAAACAATCCATTCTTACTTCACAAGGGTCTCTCAGATCAAGGACCAACTAGAAGTAGTAGATGAAGAAGTGGAAAATGCATAGATTGTGATGACTACCTTGAATGGCCTTCCTAGGTCATGGGATTCTTTCATCCAAGGAATCTATGCTAGAAAGAAGTTACTCAAGTTCAGTAGATGATGGGAAGAGTGTTATCAAGAAGAAACACGGATAGCAGCTCAAGAAGAAAAGATGGGAAGTGAAGATCAAGCTCTCATGGTACACTATAAGTCAACCAAAAGAAGATCTCATCACCCTAGAGGTAAGCACTATCACAAAGTTAATACTAGAAAAGAATTGTCTAGGGTCATATGTTATACATGTGATGAAGCAGGAAATTATGCAAAGAATTGTCCTAAGAAACCAAAGCTATCAAAGAGGAACATCAAAATAACACATCATGCTCATGTTGCAGAGGATGATGAACCATCCAAGAAGAGAACCAGATATGAAAGTGAAGATTCTTCAAGCGAGGAAGAATATGTTTTGATTCCCGCTCTCATAGGTAACATTACTCATGGAAGTGATGATTGGATTATAGACAGTGGGGCCTCCAAACATATGACAGGATTCAAGGAATCCTTTGTGAGACTGTCAGAAAATGAATCACCTCACAAGGTGAAGCTAGGAGATGACTACCAATATCCAATAAAAGGCAATGGGGAATCTTCCTATAAGCTAGACTCTAGAAAGTATCTAACAATGAAAGAAGTATTGTTTGTGCCAGGACTCAAGAAGAACCTCCTCTCCATATCAGCATTATATGCAAAAGGAATGAGGGTTGCATTCATAGATGGTCAAGTCATCATGTGGCCAAAAGGAAAGACTATCGATGATGCGGTGGTGATTGGAGAACAAGAAGGAGGATTGTACAAACTAAAGGGTCATCCAAAACAAGCCTTGGTCCATAACACAATAGAGCCAAGTGAACTTTGGCATAGAATGCTTGCACATGTGCATTACAGAGCACTACCTATTGCAAGCAAATTTGTTGAAGGTCTTAAAAAAACCCAAGCAAAACATGATGGGGTCTGGAAAGGATGTGTGAAAGGAAAGAATACAAATAAGACATTTCCAAGCAGGGAAAGCAAAGCAAAAGGAATCTTGGAAAACATCCACTCCGATGTATGCGGTCCTATGTCATCAAACTCACTAAGAGGGTATGCATATTATGTTTCTTTTATTGATGATTTTTCTAGGAAGACATGGGTTTATTTCATGAACAACAAAGACGAAGTATTCAGCAAGTTCAATAAATTCAAAGCCTTGGTCAAGATCCACACTAAAAATAAGATCAATACCTTTCGATCAGATAATGGCAGAGAATTCACTTCAAATGAGTTCAAAGAACTATGCAAAGAATCAGGGATTAAGAGGGAGTTTCTACTACTTATAATCCACAACAGAATGGAATTGCAGAACGAAAGAATAGAACTATCATGGAAGATGCAAAAGAAATGCTTCATGATCAAGACCTTCATATGCATCTTTGGGCGGAAGCTACCAAAACAGCGGTGTATGTATAGAACCATACTCCACATAGAGTACTTGAGAACAAGACTCTTGAAGAAGTCTTCTCCAGCAAGAAACCAGAAGTCAGCCATCTCAGAATATTCGACTGTCTTGTGTACATACACATTCCAAAAGAGAAGAGGATTAATTAGATCCTTCAGGAAAGAAGGGTATATTTGTGGGATACTCTGAAATCTCGAAGGCTTACAGAATATATTTATTAGGATTCAAGAAGATTGACATTAGCAGGGATGTGACATTTGATGAAGATACAACTTACAACAAATCCAGAAAGAAACCTGCTGAAGAATAAAAATAAGCAGAAGCACCAAGAATTCATGATACAACCATGAATGAAGAAGCTCAAGAAGAAGATCGAGAATTTGAAGAACCACAAAGACCTATAGATCCTCCTCTGGAGAAGAATCCTCATAAGAGGAAACCTGATTGGGTACGAGAACTTCTCCAAGGTGCTAAAAGATATGGGGCTCCAGAAGAGAATCACAGAGAAAGAAAGAGGACCAGATCCTGCTCCGGGTATGTAGGATTACTATGTGATTTCATTGATAAAGAACCTTCTAGCTATGAAGAAGCAGCAGAAAAAAAAGAATGGAAGGATGCTATGATCGAAGAATACCAATCGACCATGAAGAATGATGTTTGGGATGTTGTCCCAAAACCAAAAGGGAAGTCAATTGTAACTTCCAAATGGATCTACAAGATCAAACATGCTGCAGACGGTAGCATAGAAAAATATAAGGCAAGATTTGCGGCTCGGGGTTTCTCTCAGAAACAAGGAATAGATTATGAAGAAACCCTTGCACCTGTAGCTAGATACACTTCAATCAGATCAGTACTTGCTCTGGCTGCAGTGATGAAATGGAAGATACACCAGATGGATGTCAAGACTGCTTTCTTGAATGGTGTAGTGGAAAAGGAAGTGTATGTAGAACAGAAACTCGGTTTTGAGACAAACTCGGTTTTGAGACACATGACAGGGAGTCTCATGTGTGTAGATTGAAGAAATCCCTATATGGTTTGAAATAGGCACCCAGGACATGGTACGGCAGAATTGATAGCTTTCTATCTAGTTTGGGCTTTACCAAAAGTAAAGCAGATTCCAACCTTTACTACAAGCTTGAAGATGGAAACCCAGTGATGCTTCAACTGTATGTAGATGATCTATTTGTGACAGGTATGGATGGGTTGATTGTTGATATGAAGAGAAATCTTAGTGCCGAGTTTGAGATGAAGGACTTGGGAATGATGCATTATTTTCTAGGTATGGAGGTGTGGCAGAGTGCGGATGGAATATTTCTTAGACAAGGGAAGTACGCAATAGAGATCCTAAAGAGATTTGGGATGATGGACTGGAAGGCTATGGCCACACCTATGGCATTGAACCTGAAGCTATTGAGTGATGCTTCATCAGATTTGGTTGATGCTATGATGTATCGTCAGATGATTGGGTCCTTGATGTACCTGACAAACAAGAGACCAGACATTTGCTTTGCTGTGAACACCTTGAGCCAGTTCTTGACAGATCCGAGAAATGTTCACTTGATTGCTACAAAGCATCTTCTGAGGTACCTGATGGGTACAGTTGATTATGGGCTCAAGTATGATGTGAATCAAAAGATTAACCTGGAGGGTTATGTTGATTCATATTGGGCAGGCAGTGCCATCGATAGGAAGAGCACTTCAGGGTGTTGCTTCAGCATGGGATTAGGTGTGATCTCTTGGTTTAGCAGGAAGCAATCCTGCGTGGCACTGAGTACAGCTGAAGTAGAGTATGTCGCAGCTTGGTCAGCTAGTTGTGAGGAAGTATGGCTAAGGAAGCTACTATCTGATTTATTTGATCTCTAGATGGAGGCTACTTGTATACATTGTGACAACCAGAGTTGCGTGAAGTTGTCAGAGAATGCAATGTTCCATGACAAGTCGAAGCATATCGAGATCAAGTATCACTATATCAGGGATATGGTGCGGAGGGGAGCAGTGAAGCTCCAGTATGTTGCAACGGACAATCAGATAGCTGATGTGTTGATGAAATCACTAGCCAGAGTGAAGTTCGAGCACTTCAGGGGGGAACTTAGTGTTCTCCAGATCGAGGTCCCTTCCAAGGGGAAGTGACGAGTCCAGAAGCCATTCTGATGAGTAGGTCAGATGTAAGGGCTGATCCATTCTATCATGGTGAGAGGATTGGTTCCTCCCATGTCAAATATGAGTGTTGAGATCCATAGCCATTCTGACGAGCAGGTCTAATGTAAGGGTTGAGCCATTCTATCATGGCTAAAGGATTAAGTTTCTCTCATGTCAAATGTGAGTGCTAGCCATTCTGATTAGTAGGTCAGATGTAAGGGCTACCGCCATTTTGACAAGTAGGTCACATGTAAGGGCTGAGCCATTCTGTCATGGCTAAATGATTAAGTTCATCCCATGTCAAATGTGAGTGCTGGCCATTCTGATGAGTAGGTCATATGTAAGGGCTACTACCATTCTAACGAGTAGGTTAGATGTGAGTGTTGTCCATTCTGATGTAGGATGAGCTCCTACATAGATGTAAGGGCTACCGCCTTTCTGACGAGTAGGTCATATGTGAGTGCTGGTCATTCTAATGTGATTGTAGGATTGGGTCCTATATGATCAGATATAAGGGCTACCGCCTTTGTCATGAGTAGGTAAAATGTGAGTGCTAGCCCTTCTAATGAGTAGGTCATATGTAAGGGCTACCTCCTTTCTGACGAACAGGTCAGATGTGAGTGCTGGCCATTCTGACGAGTAGGTCAGATGTAAGGGCTACCAAAGACCTACGAGGAGGTAGGAATACACCCAGCATGAAAGAATGATGTCTCTGTAGAACTTCCTGTGATGAGAAGAATCATGAGACAGTGTATATGATGGTGACCAGAGGAGATCCAGATCGAGCTATGATCCAGATCCAGTTATGATGACTCTGAGAGATCCAGATCGAGTGATGATCTAGATCCAGCAGTGATGATCCAGAACGAGTGATGACTAGTGATGATGATCCAAATCGAGTGATGATCCAGATCCAGATGAATATGGCATGAAGATAAAGATGAATTGAAGACAAGATGACTTGGAGATGCAGATGACGAGAAGATCCAGAGAAGAAGACCAGTGATAAAAATTGTTTCAAGAGAATACCTTCCTATTTAAGAGGGAGTGTTGATTTAATTGTAACTTCGGAATGTATTCACTTTTATTTATTATCTATTGTTTATTCTGGGATGTTATCATGTCATGTCATGCCCCAATGTTCCGATCGGGAGAATCAATAATGTAAACAAGTCATGTCAAGTCATTGTGAGTAACCCTCTGATTGTCTAAGGGTTAAAGTCCCTATAGTTCTGGGGCACTAGGGTTATTAGACTCTCCTAGTAGAGGTCGGCCCTAGTAGGGTTTTAGTCATGTCGGTATTAGTATAAATAGAGAGTTGGACTCTCTATTTAGCACACATCACATACACACTCAAGTGTAGCACATAGTTGAGGAAGGAGAAGACACTGGGGCTAGAGAAGAAGAAGGTTACTGTTGTCGGGAGTGCATATTACTATTTTGGGGTTTTACCTTTTATGTTGATTCTATCTCTGAGGAAGTTGCGGGGTTTTCTCCATTTATGGTTTCCCCGAGGAAAAACATTGTGTTCATTGTCTCTTGTGTTTGATTGTTCTACTTGTTGTTCTATCAGTTAAATATCCATATAATGCTAGCTTAAATGTTGAAAAACTAACATCAGAATCATAAATATCATATCCTTTCTTTGATGATCCTCCTCTCAGTCTACTAGATTCATCTCCCAAAAATTGTGATCTTTCACTAGATATTAACTTGTCTTTGAGCAGCTCTTCTTCACAAGATTATATATCTTATTTAGAAGAATTTTTGTAGGCCTATATGTATGTAATGACACATATCATACCACCATCCATACCACCTACCATACCTATGAATAATCCTAAGACTATACAAATCCCAAGTTCACTAGTTGATTCCTCATTGGTCTCTTATGCAGTGATATTTATCTTACATTGTTTGAAGTCTTTCCTATCTTTCAGTGGCTCATTATCCATGTCCTTAGTAATTTTTGGTCTGATATTAAACATGTTTGGATATGTTCTAAACACTTATGGTTCATATCTTATGCCCATCCAACATTCATATTTTTACACCTATACGTTTTCCCCAGTTGCTCATAGTTTTCCTAGTCTAGCCCTATATCCTCATGGCGCCACTGAAGCCTTTGTCTTTGCTATTCCATATGTTAATGTTTCTGATATATCATACTTTTATTAGCTTCATATCATATCTATAAAGGTGCTACATCATATTGGAATATTGACATGTGATTCACATCACAATTTTGCATCTATTCAAGGAATTGGGTGTGAAATAAATTGTCTTATTTTTCATACTCTTTGGAAAGGATTATGCACAGATATCTTTTCCATTTTAGATTATGTTTGTATATCATATTTTGACAACATCAAGAAGCATTCAAATAATTATTCTACTTCATCAGTTGATGAGATACAAGGAGTCTCTCCTCTTCCTTCTTGCATGTTCTACACTCTAGCGCATGATCATGGAGTTCATGATTTCTTCAAAAAGTCCTTCATCTAGAAGCAGTTCATACAGCTCATTGAAGTGAATATGAATATATTTTGAAGACATATTTCAAATTCTTTTCCTTTTCCTATCTTGCGGGAGTATTTTCCCCATGTGGTTTTTCCTCTTTCCTCACTTTTCTGGACATAATAATTGTTAAATGGTGACCATAGCCTTGTTGCTAAGCCCTATATGCATCCATATATATCCATATTTTTTTTCATACCATCATAAAGTTAGAATTATAGGGGGGTTTTGTAATATATTAAACCCACTCATAACTTAGGATAAAATAATTAATCATTATTTGATTAATTATTCACCCACTAGATTAATTAGTTGGAATCCACTTGCGCCTTGGAGTCAATACATGCCATCTATATCCTAGGAATGATTTATTTATAAGTCTAGGTTAATATTTACCACCATTTGACCATCCAGAATTAGTATACAACACTTTATAGTAGACTCTGCTTTATTCTGCTTCCCCTGCTTTTCTATGGATAAGGTAAAGCTAGTCAAACTAGGAAACTGGGTCCTTTTGTTTCCAACCCATACTTCATGAGTTTTCCTCCATTTTATATGATTAGCATGTCTTTTCCATATCCTTGACAAATAACTCATGCTTTTTCCAATTCCTAAGGTCCTTGGTATATTTGGGAAGTGCTTTAGCCACCTATGGGGGTTTGCTATATTTTGGTAATTCATCCTTTTTGAGCTTTATGAGTTGTCTCCATACAACTCGATTTTACTAAGAGGGATGTAATATTTATATAGACTATTATTCATCATTATTCAATGGAAGGATACACACCAATATTCATCTCTTCATTCATGTGATTCAGTGTCTTTTCTTCTCTCTATTTTTCTTGTGTATGCTTGTGAGAATTCTTAGTAGCAAGATCTATTTCCTATGCTTATTATTAGCAGCATTGCTCATAGCATTGATCTATTATTTCTACCTAGTATCAGAGATACATGGATCACAACCTTGCCATATTCTACATGGTATCATCTCAGAAAGGTTGATCAAGTTCTACAGAGTTGAGGAGCGCATCCAGTCTCCTATCCCTCTCTAAAGAAGAGCTTGTCTAGCTTACAATATTTTCTCCTAGTTTGTTTTGCAGGTTGCAGAGAGTTTCTTCTTGAGCAAATAAATTCAGAAATATGGATTCTCCTTCATCAATAATAATTAATCCCTTAAACTACCACGAATGGAAATCCAAAATCTACATTCTATTGTGCAGTAGAGGATTGTACAGAGTTACTCTAGCCTTGGAGAATGAGCCCAATGCTATGATTGAGAAAGAAAAGTGGCACAATAGGTTGGACGAATCCTATGGATTAATTTTCCTCTCTATTTCTCCTATCTACTCTTTCATATAGATGGTTTGACCACTCCAAACTAAGTATGGAATCAATTGGAGTCTCTCTTTGGAGTTCAAGATGAGCTAAGAGCGCATCAATTAGAGATTGAGTTATTCTCACTGATTCGAAGCAATTTCGATTCTCATGAGGGTTTCTTCACCAGGTTCAAGTCACTTTTTCTAATACTCAATAAATGTGGGAATTATAAAGAGTATGATCAATTAATCCTTTCCATTCTTTCAAAATTGGGTCCTAATTACTTAGTTTTTGTGTCTACTTTTCATGCTACTAGGCATGTTGTTCCTTAGTGGAAAATGCCTTCTTTAAATTCTTTTCTTGATCCACTAACAAAGGAGAAAGATAAATTGATCCATATGGATGTCATTAATTCTCCCAAGAGAAAGGATAATTCTCTCTTGGTTCAAGGAAAAAATAATATCAAATACAAAGAAAAGCAAATTGTGAAGAAGCCAAAGTCAGAAATTGAAGATGAATATTCTTATGAAGATTTAATGAAGAAAGATAAGAATAAAGCGAGAACATCCA
The DNA here is from genome assembly GCA_001517045.1 of Pseudotsuga menziesii. Classification (NCBI taxonomy): domain Eukaryota; kingdom Viridiplantae; phylum Streptophyta; class Pinopsida; order Pinales; family Pinaceae; genus Pseudotsuga; species Pseudotsuga menziesii. The sequence continues at coordinate 404,790 of LPNX011158695.1, read as the reverse complement.
AGTGTTCTTATTGAAGAAATGGTTTTCATTCAGAGAATAAGTGTTTCAAGAAGAATATGGACATCATGTCTTGGCTTCTTGAGAAGCACAAGATTGAAGTTCCAGAAGAACTAGGAAAGCCTGTTGATTCCTCATAGCAATGTCAAACTGCACAGTTCCAAGGTGATATAAGTTATGCTTTGAGTGCCAGATTTATCTCCTTTTATCATGTATATAATATAGATTTAGTATCCAATATATCATAATAATAAATATCAAATCCTTTCTTTGATGATCCTCCTCTCAGTCTACTAGATTCATCTCCTAAAAATTGTGATCTTTCACTAGATATTGACTTGTCTTTCAGCAGCTCTTCTTCACAAGATTGTATATCTGAGTTAGAACATTGTTTGCAGGATGATATGCATGTCATGACACATATAATACCATCATCCATACCACCTACCATACCTATTAATAATCCTAAGACTATACAAATCCCAAGTCCACTAGTTGATTCCTCATTGGTCTCTTATGCAGTGATATTTATCTTACATGGTTTAAAGTCTTTCCTATATTTCATTCAATGGTTATCAATGTCCTTATTCATCTTTGGAATGATATTAAAAATGTTTGGATCTGTTCTAAACACTTATGTTTCATATCTTATACCCTTCCAACATTCATATTTTTACACCTATAAGTTTTCCCCAGTTGCTCATAGTTTTCCTAGTCTAGCCCTATATCCTCATCGAGCCACTAAATACTTTGTATTTTTTGTTCCATATGTTAATGTTTCTTATATATCATAGTTTTATCAGCCTCATATCATATCTATAAAGGTGCTACATCATATTGGAATATTGACATGTGATTCACATCACAATTTTGCAGCTATTCAGGGAATTGGGTGTGAAATAAATTGTCTTCATTTTTGTACTCTTTGGAAAGGAGTATGCACGGATCTCTTTTCCATTTCAGATTTTTTTTGTAGATCATAATTTGACAGCATCAATAAGCATTCAGATAATTCTCCTACTTCATCAGTTGATGAGATATAAGGAGTCTCTCCTCTTCCTTCTTGCAGGTTCTACACTCTAGCGCATGATCATGGAGTTCTTGATTTCTTCAGCAAGTCCTTCATCCAGAAGTAGTTCATTCAAATAATTAAAGTGAAGATGAATATATGTTGAAGACATATTTCAAATTTTGTGCCTTTTCCTATCTTGAGGGAGGATTTTCCCCATGTCATTTTTCCTCTTTCCTCACTTTTCTGGAAATAATAATTGTTAAAGGGTGACCATAGCCTTGTTGTTGGGCCCTATATGCATCCATATTTTTTTCATACCATCATAAATTTAGAATTATAGGGGGGCGTTGGAATATATTAAACCCACTCATAACTTAGGATAAAATAATTAATCATTATTTGATTAATTATTCACCCACTAGATTAATTAGTTGGCATCCACTTGCACCTTAAAGTCAATACATGCCATCTATATCCTAGGAATGATTTATTTCTAATTCTGGGTTGATATTTACCACCTTTTAACTATCCAAAATTAGTATACAACACTTTATAGTAGATTCAGCTTTATTCTTCTTTTCCTACTTTTCTGTGGATAAGGTAAAGCTGTTCAAACTAGGAAACTAGGTCCATTTGTTTCCAACCCATCCTTCATGAATTTTCCTCCATTTTATACGATTATAATTTTTTTTCCATATCCTTAAAAAATCACTCATTCTTTTTCCAATTTGTGAGGTCCTTGGTAGATTTGGGAATTGCTTTAGCCACCTATGGGGCTTTGCTATATATTGGTAATTCATCCTTTTTGAGCTTTATGAGTTGTTTCCATACAAATTGATTTTTCCTATAAGGGATGTACTATTTATGTACACTATTATTAATCATTATTCAATGGAATGATACACACCAATATTCATCTCTTAATTCATGTGATTCAGTCTCTTTTCTTCTCTCTATTTTTCCTGTGTATGTTTGTGAGAATTCTTAGTAGCAAGATCTATTTCCTGTGCTTCTTCTTAGCATCATTTCTCATAGCATTGATCTATTATTTCTACATGGTATCAGAGCTAAAGGGAGCACAACCTTGTCATATTCTACATGGTATCAAAGCAGTAAGGTTGATCAAGTTATACAGAGTTGAGGAGCGCATCCAGTCTCCTATCCCTCTCTGAAGAAGAGCTTGTCTAGCTTACAATATTTTCTCCTAGTTTGTTTTGCAAGTTGCAGAGAGTTTCTTCTTGAGAACATCAATTCAGAAATATGGATTCTCCTTCATCAATAATTCTTACTCCCTTCAACTACCATGAATGGAAATCCAAAATATCCATTCTATTGCACAGTAGAGGATTGTACAAAGTTACTTTAGATTTAGAGAATGAGCCCAATGGTGTGATTGAGAAAGCTAAGTGGAAAAATAGGTTCGATGAATCCTATGGATTTATTTTCCTCTCTATTTATCCTGATCAACTCTTTCATCTAAATGGTTTGACCACTCCAAACCAAGTATGGACTCAATTGGAGTCTCTCTTTGGAGTTCAAGATGATCTAAGAGTGCATCAATTGGAGATTGAGTTATTCTCACTAAGTCCAAGCAATTTCGATTATCTTGAGGGTTTCTTCACCAATTTCAAGTCACTTGTTCTAATTCTCAAGAAATGTGGGATTGAGAAAGAGGATGATCAATTAATCCTTTCCATTCTTTCAAAATTGGGTCATGATTACTCAGTTTTTGTGTCTACTTTTCATGCTACTAGGCTTGTTGTTCCTATGTGGAAAATGCCTCCTTTAAATTCTTTTCTTGATTCACTAAAAAAGGAGAAAGATAAATTGATCCTTATGGGTGTCCTTAATTCTCCCAAGAGAAAGGACTGTGCTCTCTTGGTCTTAAGGAAAAAAGAATGTCAAATCCAAAGCAAAGCAAATTGTGAAGAAGCCAAAGTCAGAAATTGAAGATGAAGATTCTTATGAAGATTTAATGAAGAAAATTAAGAAGAAAGGGAGAACATCCAAGTTTTCTTATTGTAGCAAGGGTTTTCATTCAGAGAAGAAGTGTTTCAAGAATAATATGGACATCATGTCTTGGCTTCTTGAGAAGCACAAGATCAAATTTCCAGAAGAACTAGAAAATCCTGTTGCTTCCACTTTTAACTTTCAGTCCGAGCTCTCCAAACTGAAAGTGTCCATTCCTTTCAATGAGGTGTTAAGAAACAAAGAGTACAGAAATAAGATATCAGACATGGTTAGGAACAAGGTGGATTTTCAACCTGATATCTTAGAGGTGGTTGATGATGCCCCTACCATTGTTTTTGGGTTTAAGTGTGAAAATGTAGATGATGAAGAAGCTCCTCCTTTTTACTTGAGTTTGAATGTACATGACATGGTTGTACATAATTCTATGATTGCTTCGGGTGCCTCACAAAATATAATGCATAAAAGAGTGGTATAAAGTATGGGTTTGGAGGTCACTAGACCCTATAAAGATCTGTACTCATTTGATTTCTGAAAGGTAAAACGTTTAGGATTGATTAAAGATATGGTAGTAACATTTACTAAAATGCCATCCAAGACTATAGTAATGGATGTGGTGGTGGCAGACATCCCTGCAAAATTTGGCATATTGCTATCAAGGACATGGACTTCAAAATTTAAGGGAAGTTTGCAGATGGACATGCCCTATGCTACCATTACTGGGATTGGTGGAAATAAAAAACTGTACAGTGAGAAAAGGTCCCCTTATGTAGTCAGCAGTCAAGAATCACTAGATAATAATGCTATATATGTTTTTGAGATAGACGTAGGATATTCTATTTTCTTTAATGATGATTGTCCATGTGATCCTGAAACTCCTATACCAATTGAAGTAAAGGAGGAGGAAGAGTATGCAAAAGGACGATAGTTTGAGGAAAGGAAACAGAAAGAAGAAGGTCTCTGAACCATGTATTTTGATGGATCAGTGGCTAAGGTTGGTGCTAGTGCAAGTGTGTATATCATTTCTCCCATCAGGGATTTTGAAAGTCAATCTTATAATTTGACCTTTGAATGTACTAAAAATGTGGCAGAGTATGAATCTTTATTGTTAGGGTTGTATGCTTTGAAAGATATGGGAGCCAAAAGGATACAAGTCATAGGAGACTCAGATATAGTAATAAATCAGGTAAAAGACATATATCAAACCAGGCATCCCAGAATGAGAGCCTATAGAAATGAAGTGTGGGACATGTTTGGTAATTATTTTACCAAGCATACAATCAGAGTGGTCCCCAGATGAAAACATAGTGGCTGACTCCTTACTGTTGCTGCTGAAAAATTCAAAACTCCCACTGCTGGCCAAAATAAGTATAAGTTTGATGTTGGGTGTTATAATGTCTAGATTAATTCACCTAATATTTAATTATCGACTGGGGTTGGCAGGCTTAGAGTTGACACAAAACATATGCGAAGGTAGAGGGATTCCTATGGTGTCGTAGAAATATTTTAACAAACAAAAGATCGAAAGATATTTCAAAATGAAAAACCGATTCAAACTCCTAAGAAGTAAATTATTAAGGTAATTAAACCGGAACAAAATATTAAACTAAATAATTGACAATTTATTCTATAAGTAAATAACTTTAAACTGAAAAAGATACTATTAACAACTAATCTTTAAATTGAAAACTAAGATGCAAGGAAGACCTAATTAATAAGCAAGTAGAAAACTTAATAAAGAAAATTAAATAGAAATAAAGAAGTAGAAAAATTAATAGGAATATCTTTCAATTGTTTCCTACAAGTCTCTTTCAGTAATCACACAATGAAAAAGGAATAACCTAAAAACATACTAAGGATAACACATACAATGCTGAAATTTACATGCAAGTGGGTAAATCAATACAAAAGCATAAACACAAAACAATATATCAGTAAAGATATCAGAAGCAAATTCAAGAAAGAAAACATAAGATAGCTTAACACATATTCAAGGTGAAAAACAAGTAAGGTAACTTTTAATAAATAACCTAAAACACTCTAATTTTAACTTCAATGTTAAATAAAACTATCATCTAACTATCTCAGTCAAAGCATACTTCAAACATTACGGAAACATAACTAAAAACAATCTCAAAACACATTAAAAACACTAAAAACGAAACTATGGACTGAAGGACAGACTGAACTGTAGTTCTAAAAGGGGTGGCTGAATGACAGTTTAAACAGGCTATCCGAATGATAGTCTGCACAGTTAAAATGACAAAAATTAACCTAAATGATCTAATCTTCAGCTGAATTCGTGTAGATGTAAATCTAATTCATAAAGACAATAAGTAAACCTACTTATTAATAAAATAATAAAAATAACTAGAAACAAAACTAACTACAACAAAAAAGATGAAAGAAATAAACAAGAAAAAGAAAGAAACCTATGGTTGATGAGGGGGCCTCTCAGCAATCAGGGGTGGTGCCTAGTTAACTTCTACTCAAAATCAATTGTCAACAGCAAAGCATACATTTCTTTATTCAAACGATGGAACAAAGTTACAATGTGCTCAAAAACAAATCAAAGCATGAACTAATAAAACTGTGAACTAACTAAGCTCTCACATAGAGGCTAGTATATATAGTTGTTTATAGAGATGATCAAGTAGACCCTTTAGTGGTCGACTGCTCTCTAAATTTAGTCGATCATAAAGGAATCTAACAAATTAAAATCCAATGAAAACTCATCCTCCCTTCTTCAGCGTGATTCTGGTTCTCTTCATTGGACAGTGTAGCGCACAAGCTTCTTCTCCATTGCAAACGGTTCTTAGATGTGGCGCATGGCTCCTTCCTTAGTGCAGCAGGTGGAATGGTGGTGAACAGAGGAGAACGCACGGGCGAGTTTTCTAGAACGTGGGCTAATACATCAACCCAATGCATGGTATGTTGGTGAGGTGTCGACAAAGGAGGCTGCAAGCTGGCGAAACATCTAGAAGCAAGCTTCATTACCCAAATGCGTGGACAATAGGTCGTTTGCATAATTGTTTCATGTTTTAATGCCTGAAATCAATTCTCAATAGCACGCATTCTGGTTAGCGATCTGGACAGAAAGCTTAACAACGAGCTGGACCATGAGCTGGATATGTTGGGCATAGATCTAGGATGAATGAAATGTCTGTTTGCTGGTGCACTTCAAGACTAAAGTCTGCAATAACACATTTTAACACCTGGAAAACTACCAATGAGTTTTGCGCAGTGAGCTGGATGATGAGTTGGATGTGTTGTGCGCATGGCAAGTTGAATGCCTACTTGTTGTTAATTTGTCCCAAAAAGATTATATAACCTGAAAAAAAATATACAAATCAATTAACATATCAAATGCGCTTCAATAATCTCAATTGTAATTAATAAAATCATAAAATGAGAATAATAAATGGATTTTATATCAACCTTAAATTCATACATACCTGGGATGAATAGTGATCTGCATGACATAAAATATGCAAAAAGATAATAAAAAATATGTTTAAATGAGTAATTTATTTGTCAAAAATTATAACAAATCTAGGATCAACATTCCCCCAAACCAAAGAAATGCCAGGTCCCACTGAGCAAAAATAATGATAACATATCACACTGTCATAGTGAATTTTGACACATGACCCAGTAACGAGCATATACATAAGTGAGTAAGTTCATAAGGTTTAAAATTAATTGAAACATATCCAAGGTAAAACTTTGGACAGGTTGAACATATGACATGAAAAGTATAAATCACGTTTATAATCAAGAAAATTGGTGATTTGATAATTTACATGCATGATTGGGTAAGAGGATAAGGTTGTAAATAATGAAATGATAAGAAGAATTTCTAAGCATCCACATGAAGGTAAAAAAATTATTTTCCAAAAACCAAAATCTAGTTAGCAGATTTTAATTATAAGTGCTATAATATTACAATGTTTTATTCAAATCGTCATTTGGTATTTCATTTGGGCCTTCATTCGATTCTTCATATAGTTCTCCATATTGATTTTGCTGTAAAAATATGCTTCATGCTATAATCAAGTTCCACTGCTTATATTATCCTAAAAACACTTAACCTTTGTCAGAGATAAATAGATCTATCATAAATAATGAAAAGTAAAAACAATCTATTTTTCCCAATCCTTCCCCCAAAACCAAAGATATGGCGTGTCCTCAAGCCATAGAAGAGAGAAGAATTGATTGTTACAGAAAATAAAAATTAAAGATTTCTATTAGGTTGTTTATTATTTTGTAAGAAAAAGCAAAAAACTAACTAGTAAATGGAAATGATTCAGATATGTATATTCATGAAAAATATAACAGCGCTTAGAAAGACCGCTTGAATGATAATAATTTAACCAAAAGAATGCCACATGAAAAGCTAGTCATCTATGCCTCATTTTAAAGATATCTTGTCATCACAAAATATTTAAGTTTACCCCAGAGTATGTTAGATTTACAATCTATGGGTCTCATTTCTCGGATAATGACATCCTAGGTATATGTTGAATTAGATGGCCAGGGTCAAACCCAACTTACAACCATTCTCAAACGACATGTTAAACAGTTGGTCGTGACATGTTTATTCATAAATTCTAAAAACAAATATTTATATTATCATTGTTTTACGAACTATGTGCATAGTAGTGTATTAACCAAATATCTTTTACCAGGTATTGCCCCACTCCCAGCAAGCCTGTTCTATTGATGTATTTGTAACTTCGAAATGTATTCACTTGTATATCTTATGTATTGTACCCCGATGTTTATTCCGGGAAGTATCTATAATGTAATTGAGTCATGTCATACACCGATGTTCCAATCGAGAGATTCAATAATGTAACAAGTCATGTAAAGACATTATGGGTAACCCTCCTATTTGTCAAGGGTTAAAGTCTCCGCAGTTGTGGGGCCCTAGGGTTATTAGAATATCCTAGAGAAATCGACCCTAGGTGAGTCATTGTAATTCGAGGCAATAGTCCCCACCTTTGTGTTAAGGATATCCCTCCTTGTTGGTCAGAGGAGGAAAATTCCCCACAAGTTGTGGGGCACTACAGTTATTAGACACTCCTAGAGATGTCGGCTCTAGTAAGTAATTGTTAAGTGAGGCCGACATGTTGTAGTGGGTTTCAAGTGAATGAAAGAATATAAATAGAGAGTGAGCCTCTCTGTTTATCTTACACACACTCACTCATTGGGGTGCATGAGTGAGAGAGGAGAATCTCTCTCAGTGTGATAGAGAGAACAAGCTGTGGAGATCATCTTTTCTGTTTTCGATTTTTGCTGTTGCCATTGGTGCTCATTCTATCTCTGAAGAAGTTGAGGTGTTTTCTCCTTTATGGTTTCCTTGAGGAAAATTCTTTGTGTCTCTTGTCTCTTATGTTTATTGATGTGCATGTTATTCTCTCAGTTAAAGATCCTAAGATAATGCTAGCTTAGAATGATAAAAATATAACATGGTATCAGAGCTAACCTGAGAAGAAGACATTGTGCAGCTGCAGAAGCTAGGGGTTCTTAATTTTTGGTTCTCTCTCCACAATCCATCAGCAAAAGTATGCTAGGATGACTCTCCATTGAAGGGCACATCTTTCTATCGAAGCGGAATTCAATTTCGAGCATTTTCAGTTTTCAGTGCGAGAAATTAGGGCTTTCTACAGAAGAGGAATTTTTGAGTGAGCCCGACATAGGATTTCTCTCCTCATCAAAATCAAATTTTAGAGACTTGGGATGATATTTTTGGTTGGGTATAACTCTGGGAAATTCAAACCCTAGTTTGACCCCGAGCTGGAAAAACCCTAAATACTAAAACTGATAAGCTTTGGTACATTTGTTGTATCTCGGGATTGGAGAAGTATCAGAAGCAAAAAATTACATAGGTCAAATATAAAATCCTAATGTACACTGTTTCTAAAATGTAGCCTTATATCCTCTATATTCTGGGAGATATGATCCCTCCAAGTTAGGGTTCCAGTCTCTTCCAGGATTCATCCCTAAATAGGACACCTGGGGAGAATTGATATATCTTGGGATAAAAATGTCCAAATTAAATTTATGAAGATGTTCCAAAAAGGGCACAAACTGTAACTTTTGTGGTCTTAGTTTCAGACCTAGAATATGAAACAGTGACATGTGGTAGTCCGTACAACTTCATTGTACTGAATATTCCTGTAACAGGTCACCTTGGGAAAAAGATCATAAGTCCCAATTGGTGAAACCAATTCTGATGAAACCTGTGGTGTTGAAATAGGCACATGTGAGGTGACCTTAGTGTGAAGTTTTAGATATAGAGAAGTACTAATTTCGGACATATCATAGAAACAGTATCAGGAATTTCCGCAGAAGAAATTGGAAAACTGGGGCTTCCTGTTACGGGAGCTTCCCTCCACTGTTTTCAGAAAATGAGTACATTGGAAAGCTCACCTTGAAGATATATATTCCAAGTTTTTAAAATTAGGGTTTCTCTAACAAACCCTAGATCAACCAGCTCTGGAATGAGGACGGACACCTCAAATCGGTAAGATCTAATCTTTTGTTATTTTCATTTGAGGTTCTCATTTCAAAGTGATCTATCACATCAGCTTGATGATAATATTGGTGAAGTTGACAAATTCCAAGCATGGAAGTATATGATCTCTCTAAAGAAAATGAATTGGACACCTACATGAGTAGAGAGGTTCCAGTTCCAGAGGGAGATGAGGCTCAAAGCCTTACACAAGAAGAACTTGGTCAAGGCCAAGAAGATCATTGCTGATTCAATCATGGATCAACTTTTACCACAAGTGTCTTCCCTAAACACACTGAATATGTTTGATTCCTTAACCAAGATATTTTAAGGGAAGAACATAAATTGGAATATGACCTTAAGAAACCAGTTGAAGAATGTGAAGATCCAAAATGCAGATCCAAAATGCAAAGACCATACAGTCATACTTTACAAGGGTCTTTCAAATCAAAGAACAACTTGAAGCGGTAGAAGAAGAAGTGGAGAATGTAGAAGTTGTGATAACCACCTTGAATGGCCTCCCAAGATCATGGGATTCAGTCATTCAAGGAATGTGTGCCAGAAGGAAGTGATTACTTTCAACAGACTCTGGGAAGAAAAAGAAGCTCGACTCATAATAAGAGAAAAGAAGATGGGACCAACTGAAGATTAAGCTCTCACCATCCAAAGAAGATCCCTCAAGCAATGAGGAATATGAAGATCTCAACTCTTGAAAAAACTCTTATCCATCTTAGCATTTGGATAAGAAATGATGCTATTATGAATGAAGAAGATGATGAAGCTGAAGGCTCAAGAAGGAGTCTACCCACGAAACAAATAAAGATAAGTATTCAATTGTCATTTAATGATATTGTTTTTTGTTATGCATTTGTTTATATTTAGTTCATGTATTATGCATGATAGAATGTCTGCATTAATGACAGTATACTGCTAATATGCATGTGATGGGTAAGTATCTCATGGTGCTATACAACTCTCGATTGCTACTTATCTAGAATGAAACCTCTTTGCTGACATATTGGATTATTGTACAATCTCAATGTTATCCTGGTAGATATGGAAGGCATCTAGAAAGTTTCCGTGAGATATGGATGGATGTTGTATTGGCTAAAATAGTTGCATGATCATATATTTATGCATAAGGATTTTATATTATGAATATACCTTATGAAATGTTTCTAACCATACAACTAATGCATTTGACTTGTAGGAAAGATCGCATAAAATCGCCTACAAGCAAAGAAGGATGAGACTTGTTCCGAATAACAAGTGACGACAGTTCAAGATGAAGAATAATATGACGAATGCAATCACATCATTAATGTAGAACCTTCCAGCCATGAAGAAGTAACCAAGAAGAAAGGGAAGACCAGTTTAAGAAGAATGATGTCTAGGTTGCAGTATCGATACCTGAAGAGAATTTCATAGTTCCATCATGCAGTAGATGGAAACATCATGGGATACAAGGAAAGATTCGTAGCACAAGGCATAGACTACGAAGAGACATTTGCAGCCACTATAAATACACATGACAGGAAGAATCATGTGTGCAAATGAAAGAAGGCCTTGTACGAGCTCAAAAGACACCCATGGGATAACACATACATGAGGAGCTTGATGAAGACCTGAACCTTTGCTACAAGGTTGAAGATGAAATTCTATAGAGGATGACAAACTCTCAAATGGGTACGAGAAGAACTTTTGAAAAAGTTCAAGATAGATTATCTTGGTATCCAATGATCCTAGATGGATACATAGAATATTAGTAGCAGAGAAATCTATTTGTCACTCCTGTACAAAATGTTTCCATGCACAGAGTATAAAAGACAGAGGGAGAATGAAGCTCCGCTTCAGAGGGAGTGACTGCAAGAGATCCTGAGGTTTGACATGGTATGACAGGATGGACAAATTACTGATGACTCTAGGATTTACTAAGAGTAAAGTGGATTCCAACCTTTGCTTCAAAATTGAAGGCGAAAGACCAATTATGCTCATGTTATATGTCGATGACTTGTTCCTGACAAAAAAGAGGAACTCATTAAATTTGCAGGAAGACGACTTGCTGCCGAGTTCAAGATAAAGGACTTGGGGATGATGCACTACGTTCTAGGCATGGAGGCGTGGACAAGGGAAGTATGCAGTATAGATCCTGAAGAGGTTCAGGATGATGGACTACAAGGCCATGACCACACCTATGGCATTGAACCTTAAGCTATTGAGTGTTGCTTCATCAGATTCGGTTGATGCCATGATGTATGGTCAGATGATTTACCTGAAAAATACGAGACCAAATATTTGCTTTGTTTTGAACACATTGAGACATGTTCACTTGATGGTTGTAAATCATGCAGTGAGGTACCTGAAGGGTACAGTTGATTATGGGCTCAAGTATGAGGTGAATCAGAAGATTAACCTATAAGGTTATGTGGATTCGTATTGGGCAGGTAGTGCCATTGATAGGAAGAACACTTCGAGGTGGTACTTTAGTATGAGATCAAGTGTGATCTCTTGGTTTTGAAGGATGGAGTCATGCATGGCGCTGAGTACAATTGAGGAAAAAGATGTTGCCACTTGCTATTTGGGAGGTAGTATGTTTCTTTTGAAAACACCTATTTGATTTGGTTGATCTGACTTGCATTTTTTGTATGATGCAGATAGGAGCAGTGATCCAGATCGAGATCTCTTGAAAAAGGGATTTCTACAATAGCTGATGAGATAGGTTGTCTGAGCATAAATCCTAGCGAAGCTCGTAGGTTTCTCAGACGTAAACGGTCCTCTAGGTTGTCCTCTGATGTAATTGGTCCTGGTGAAGCTTACAGGTTATCCATGGTCGTAATCATCCCTGATGTGATCCTATGCTAGAAATGGCCAAAGTGAAGTTTGAGTACTTCAGGGAGAAGCTTGGTGTTCTCAAGATCGAGGTTCCCTTCAAGGGGAAATGATGAGACCTAGAGACATTTTGACATGGTGAGAGGATTAGGTTCCTTCCATGGTTAGATGTAAGGGATGAGCCATTCTTTCATGGTGAGAGGATTTGGTTCCTTCCATGTCAAATGTGAGTGCTGAGCCATTTTGATGTGACTGTAGGATTGGTTCCTACATGATAAGATCTAAGGGCTAAATGCCATTCCTGGAATGGAGGCACTTGGTCAGTTACCAGGAATACTCAGTTTAGGAGTGAGGGACATTCTGATATGACTGTAGGATGTAGTATTACATGATCAGATGTGAGCGCATGGCCATTCTGATGTGATTGAGGGATGTGTTCCCACTTGATCAGATATAAGGGCTTATGCCATTCTCTAGGAGAATGGAGGCACCGGGTCAGTTACCAGGAATCCTCAGTCTGGGACTGAGAGCCCTTTCGATGCGATGTGTTTACACATGGTCAAATGTAAGTGCAGATCCTTTCTGACAAGATGAGGTTGGATGTAAGTGCTGAGCCATTTTGGCATGATGTGTTTACACATGGTCAGATGTAAGTGTTGTGCCTTTCTAACAACATGGGGTCGGATGTAAGTGCAGAGCCTTTCCAACAAGATGAGGTCGGATGTAAGTGCTGAACCATTTTGGCGCAATGTTTTTACACATGATCAAATGTGAGTGCTATGCCTTTCTGACAAGATGGGGTCAGATGTAAGTGCAGAGCCTTTTCGACAAGATGAGGTCAGATGTAAGTGCTGAGCCATTCTAGCGCGATGTGTTTACACATGGTCAGATGTGAGTGCTAGGCCTTTCTGACAAGATGAGGTTAGATGTGAGTGTTGGTCGTGCCTTTCTAACAAGATGAGGTCAGGTGTGAGAGTTGGGCGGGCCTTTCTAACTTAGGGTCAGATATAAGTGTTGAATACCTACATGAAGGGTAGGCCTACAACCAGCATGAAAAAGGGTTGGCTCTATAGAACTTCCTGTGACGAGAAGAATGAAGAGATAACACCATGTTATTGAGATAGCAGAAGCAGTAATGATGATGATGATTCAGTAATGATCCATCTTTGATGATGATATAGATCAAGTAATGATCCAGAATTGATGATGATCTAGCAGTGACGATCCAACCCAAGTGATGATCCAGACTTGATGATGATCCAGCAGTGACGATCCAGATCAAGTGATGATCCAGACTTGATGAGGATCTAGTAGTGATGATCCAGATCAAGTGATGATCTATACTTGATGATGATACAGCAGTGACAATCCAGATCAAGTGATGATCCAGACTTGATGATGATCTAGTGATGATCTAGATCCAGTGATAATCCATACTTGATGAAGATGACTTGACGATGAAGATGACTTGGTGATGAAGATGACTTGACAATGAAGATGACTTGAATATTAAGATGACTTGAAGATGAACATGACTTGATGATGATCCAGACGATACAGAGAAGAAGACTTGTGCTAATACATTGTGTTGAGAGAATACCTTCCTAGTTAAGAGGGAGTGTTTATGTATTTGTAACTTCGGAATGTATTCACTAATATATCTTATGTATTGTACCCCGATGTTTATTTTGGGAAGTATCTATAATGTAATTGAGTCATATCATGCCCTGATGTTTCGATCGGGAGATTCAATAATGTACCAAGTCATGTAAAGTCATTGTGGGTAACCCTCATATTTTTCAAGGGTTAAAGTCCCCACAGTTGTGGGGCCCTAGGGTTATTAGAATATCCTAGAGAAGTCGACCTTAGGTGAGTAATTGTAAGTCAGGGCAATAGTCCCCACCATTGTGTTAAGGATAGCCCTCCTTGTTGGTCAGAGGAGGCAAAGTCCCCACAAGTTGTGGGGCACTAGGGTTATTAGACACTCCTAGAGATGTCAGCTCTAGTAAGTAATTCTTAAGTGAGGCCAACATGTTGGAGTGGGTTTCAAATGAATGAAGGAATATAAATAGAGAGTGAGCCTCTCTATTTATCATACACACACTCACTCATTGGGGCTCATGAGTGAGAGAGGAGAATCTCTCTCAGTGTCAGAGAGAGAACAAGCTGTGGAGATAATCTTTTCTATTTTCGCGTTTTACGGCTGCCATTGGTGCTCATTCTATCTCTAAGGAAGTTGCGTGTTTTTCTCCTTTATGGTTTCCCTGAGGAAAATTCTTTGTGTCTCTTGTCTCTTGTGTTTATTGTTGTGCATGTTATTCTCTCAGTTAAATATCCTAAGATAATTGTAGCTTAGAATGATAAAAATATAACATGTTCATTAGCCCGACGAGTTTACCTTGGTACCATGCAAGCATAGTCCCGCTGCCAGTGAGCCTGTTCAGTAACCCGATGGGGTTACTTGCATTTATCGAGCTTTCATGTTTTGAGTTTTTACTTAGCATTGACCTGCAGCCAGCACGCCTGTTCAGTACTCTAGCGGGTTTGCCTTGTATAATGATATTAAATGTATGGAAGTCGATTGGTACTAGAGCGTGTTAAGTTCTGCTAAACACATAATTCAATTTTGTAAAATAACTTATAATTAATTTCATAATCACCATACCCATAGATCATGTCAAAAGAGAATAACTTAAAAATTTTCTTTAACCTTATAGTCCTTCTTCTTCATAAAAAGTAATGTTCCCCATAGACAAAAATTCCACTTACTCTCGAATTATCACCAAAATATATGAGAGACAATTTTTAATAACTGGCATAAGATGAACTAGTAATCCATAGGTGTAAGATGAGAATGTGAAAAAAAATACGATAATGAAATTAGGTATGTCAAGCAACTGCTCAAAAAAACAAATCAGAAATATACATGTCTGAATCAAAATACCAAAAACCATATGAATCATAGAAGAGCTGGTTAAGAATGATATACAGAGGATTGTGAATTTTTAATTTTCACTATAAGCTGCAAATTTCAAAAGCACCCCAAGAAAGGTTAAGATACCTGATGAGTGTTTTAACATACTTCCCTTTTGCCAAGTAATACTTCATGAGCTGCTTATAGAGATAGAATACTTGTAATCAAACTACAAAACCACTTGTTAGATGATTCAATTTATTCATAAAGACATATGTAATAAAAAGAAAAAGAGTCCCTTGTAAACAATATATTAGAAATAACTCTTATTTATTCAAATAACACACATGTTTACATATATACAAGTGATAATAACCCAAAATACTTTTCAAGGATCAGGAGGAGGAGGAATAGCTTCCCCTTCGACTAATTCCATTTCATTCTATTGCAAAACACTCTGTATAAAATCATGTTTAGATGTCGGTTGGTGATTAAGTCTAAGTCTACGTCCATTTACTACAAAGGAAACTTGTGAGCCATCAATTGTTTCAATTTTTACTGACCCATTGTCAAAAGTTGTAACTACTTCGTATGGGCCCATCCAACGGGCAGTTAACTTTCCTTTGAAAATTTTACACTATGAGTTGAATAGTAGTGCCCAATCTCCAGTATTAAATTGCTTTTGTTTAATAAATTTAGCATGCCATGTATTTTGTTGATTCTTTATTAGCATGGTTCTTTGGAGTGCATCTTGTCTGATCTCGTCTAACTCATTAATCTACAATATTTGTTGTTTTTGTGCTTCATCCAAATTCATGCCTGATTGTGCTTCCATACAAAAGGTTTTAACTTGAAATTCAATAGGTAAAAGGACTTGTTTTCCATACACTAACTCATAGGGGGTATGTCTGGTAGTGTTTCTCCATGTTATCCTATAGGCCCATAAAGCCTCTGGGAGTCTATCTGCCCAATCCTTATGATGTAAGTGAATGGTTTTGGTTAGAATGGATTCTAATACTTTATTATTCGATTCTACCTCACCATCAGCTTGAGGGTGATAAGGTTAATATTTTCAATGTCCGATTCCATATTTCATAGTAAGTTCTTTCATTAATTTAGAAGTAAATTGAGTACCTTGATCTGTGACAATTTCTCTAGGTACACCAAACTAGGTGAATATTTCTTCATAGATGAATTCTACCACTAATTTATCTGTATCTCTAAACAAAGCTTTAGCTTCTACCCATTTGGTGACATAGTCCATGCAAACTAGGATATATTATTTTTTTTGAGACATGGGAGAAATTGGTCCTACAAAATCAAGATCCCATTTCTCAAAGGGTTCAATCATGACTTGGGGTTGTAGGGGCATTTGATCAGATGGCGTAGGTCTTCCCATTATTTGGAAACTATCGCATCCTTTGACATATTTGGCAGCATATTTAAAAATTCTTGGCCAATAATAACCAGAATGTAATACTTTGTATGTCGTCCTCTTATCAGAAAAATGTCCTCCACATGGTCCATCATGGCATGCATAGAGGATGTCTGTCATTTCATCCTCCCGTATGCATCATTGAATAATAAGATCTGGACCAGCGCAGAAGAGATCCTTATCAACCCAATAATAAATTGGAACTCTGAACTATAATACGACGCTTCTCATGTGGGGACAAATGGTTTGGTATTTTCCCAGTCGCTAAATAATTGGCAATATCTACGAACCAAGGGGTTTGAACTGATACAACAAATATATGTTCATCAAGAAAAGTGTCGTCAACTGGTTTAGTACCATCTTCATGTTGAATACGGGAAAGGAAATCTGCTACTAGATTTTCTTTACCAGGTCGGTCAATTTCGGTAATGTTAAATTATTGCAATAAAAGAAGCCATCAAGTCACTCTACCATTAGTAATTGGTTTATTCATTAGAAATCTAATGGCAGAGTGATTGGTATGCACAAAAACTTCATAACCTATAATGTAATGATGAAAATTATTAATAGAATAAACTAATGCCAAAAATTCTTTTTTAGTAACAGTGTAATTAAGTTCGGAAGGAGTCAAATTCTTACTAATAAAATAAATGGCGTAAGGTGCTTGTCCCTATTTTTGGCTGAGGACTCCTCCTATGGCCGTATCAGAGGCATCGATGGATATGTGAAAAGAAAGGGACCAATGGGGGCCCCTGAGTATTGGTGCCACTGATAGTTTAGCTTTAAGGATTTCAAAATCATTTTCACAAGATTCTGTCCATTGGAATTCTACGTCCTTTGTAAGAAATTTAAACATTGGTGCAGCTATTTTAGTGAAATTTTCAATAAAGCGGCGGTAATAGCCTGCATTACCAAGAAAGCTTCTTACCTCTTTCTTAGTTTTGGGAGAGGGAAGGCCAACAATTAATTCGATTTTCGTAGGATATACCTTAATTCCTTGGGAGGGAACATGATGTCCTAGAACTATACCTTATGTCAGTAACATTTTACATTTTTCATTACTAAGGGATAAATTCGTTTCTTGACATCAGATATAGACCTTCTTAATTTTGTCAAGTGATTCTTGAAAGGTATTACCATAGGTCATAAAATCATCCATGTACACCTCCACACAGTCATGTATAAGATCAGAAAAGATTCCCGTTGGGCACCCTATATGCAAGTTAATTAAAGCCAACATACAAAGTGTTCAATATAAATTGTCAACCCAGGGAAGTCTCTTATTTCAAGGATAATATGCACTATATATGCTTTAAACACTAAGTAGCTGATTCTGTAAGTAAATGATCCTACTTTCTTGTTCAGCCACACTGATCCCATAATCCACTTAATCTAATTTACTTTCTCAAGAATGTAATCACAAGTACCTTCTTACGATTCTTTAATCTAGAATTAAAAGATTCAGGAAATAAAATCTAGGTTACTTTTGCAGAAAGTAAAATCCCTCATTACCCAACCATCTAAATATCCATCCAACTCTCCTGATTCAGCTATTCTAGAAATCCAAATTACATGAATTGAATTCAGCTATTCTAGAAATTCAAAATACAGGAATGAAATTCTGCAATTATAAATGCGAAGGAACAAACTGCAAAGATATAAAGAAAATGAAAATTGAAAGAACTAGGGATGAACAAGGCTGTTACAGCTATCACATAGTTGCATAAAATACAGTTAACCTATATAGTCGACTGACACACCACACCACTGCAATTTTACAGGAGATGCAATTACTGATTATTCAAATGA
This sequence comes from Pseudotsuga menziesii, assembly GCA_001517045.1. NCBI lineage: Eukaryota > Viridiplantae > Streptophyta > Pinopsida > Pinales > Pinaceae > Pseudotsuga > Pseudotsuga menziesii. The sequence continues at coordinate 386,309 of LPNX011158695.1, read as the reverse complement.
CACACGGTAAATCGATAATTTTTGCATCTTAGTGTAAATAAAGGAAGTTATCACAAAATCACACAACAGAATAAATACAATACCTAATTAACTTAGCTATCCCTATGGGAAGGCGGGCCCTACCTTCACATAGAGATGATAGAAGTAACACAGGTTAAAATGTCGAGATCTGAAGAATCAAACTCCTTGTATTAAAAAGTGGCAGATGAGCATGCAACCTTAATCACAGTTGATACAATAATTTGGTTAAATTTTCAACCCCTGGCTCAGAATAGTTCCCAGTATTTATACAATTACAGTCATAACATCTTCCTACTATTATCGAGCAGCCATGAATATCTCTAATCTTCAGGCTACCCCAATTACAATGAGTTATTACAGTCGTGGCAAGATGAGAGCAGAAGATATAGGGAAGCTGTTATTCGAGCCAGAAATAATGATCATGATTAATTGAGAAGATACTATGTGGATTGCAACTAATTTTTAGCGGCGGTGCACTATTGCCTCCAAATCTGTCGTAGTCTTTTGCAGCTACCCCTGTATAGCTCGTGTGGAATAATACCCTTGGATTTTCTTCTTTGGCCAACGATGGAATGGATGGTGATCGACTCAGTAATTAATGTCCATCCCTCCTTTGGCATGTTCGGCCCACTACATATGTATTCTTTACATATTTTAATTATCTTTATAAAACCACCATATGTTAGCATAATTTAAGATGCAAATCCCTGATTACCACAATCCTAAGCATTAATAAAATAATACAATGATTAACCATACATGTATGGCTTGAGGGACCAAGTGAAGGAAAAACATATGTTTAGCATGCATAATAGAGTAGGATGAGGAAAAAAGAGGTAGATAAGGGTGGTCAAAAAGGGGTCATTTCTAGGGCCAACATCTCCCCCCAACTACCCTATTGCATTTCCTCATGCAACAACCTCCATTATTCTGAATCTGAATCTGGCATTATGCTTCATTCATGGACAGAAGAAAATTTGTATGGGAATTCTGATGTTCCCTATTTTTCTACAAATCCCTTATGGACAACCCAATATCTCCAACACTTATGCTCTTATGCCCTTTTTATTGAGAAATCTTCCCTGTACAGTTTTGGTGGCCACCAGATGAGAGGAAATTCAAATTTGAGTCCCAACCAATTAACCCCACATTCCCACATGCATCCAACATAACCCTCAACCCTAGAAAGTGCTTGTTCAAAATTCTTGTAACATTAGGGTTCCCTATTTCTAAGGGTTGAGGAGGCAACCTGCCATCTGTGTTGGCTACCTCCCAAAGCTACTCATTGATTCATGGAAATCTGGCTGGTATAAGTAGAAATATCCCTTTCTTGAAGTTCCGTTATATGTTTATTTTGGATGGGACACGAGAGTACACTCTGATGTCGAGCAAGGAGGAGATGAGTATTCTGATGTTCTCTTCCAATCCAAATATTAGAGTGGGGCTCATTGTGAGAGAAAGTTTGGAAAGACCTTTCCCACTGAACATGATTGCTCACAAAGGAGGCAAAATCCCTCAGCTGAACATCACCTGAGAAAGGGACAAGATTCGAATGGCGGTCCAAAGGACAAGCCAACTCATGCAAATAAAGCTCACATAGCAAATTATGGTCCTGAAAATTACTTCCCAGAAATGTTTCCAGGAATTTAGCTAAGGTTTCTATTTCATAGGATCTCCCTTTTTTACAGCCCTCAGTTTAAACCAAATGAACTGCTCAAATAAAAACATAGGGTAAGAGGAGGATGGTACTCTGGTACCCAACAATTCTTGAGAAAGAGTATACAGTTCGTCTTTTTCCACCTGCATGGACTTGAACATTTTTAGCTCCTTTAGCTCATTCTGTAGTTCTTCCCCATGAAGTTTTTGGACATAATTTCTTATGCCTACTTTTCCTTTAATTCCCTGATGGTCTTCCTATGTTCAACGAGGGAAACCATCCCTTCTTGATATCTCTCCACCTGACTCCTCCACTTCCTCACTTCTATTCTCAAGATTGAGAGTTCTTTTGTCAGCTTCAGGATTTCCTCATCTTTAGGATGTTCCTCATTATCAGAATCCAAATTGATAAAATTTTGAGGAAGTTGAGTCCATACCTTATCACCTGATGTTCCAATTTGAACATCCTGTACTCCTAAAATCACTTATGGGGGTGTTGGTTCTTATGTAACAGCATTCCTTCTTTGAATTTCTCCTGCAAAAACTCCAACCATAGGTGTCTCTGAAAGAACTTTTGGAGATGTTGGTTCTTGTGTAACAGCATCCTCTCTTTGGATTTCTCCTATAGCAACTTCAACAGCTGATTGCGAGGGTGTTGATTCTTGTGTAACAACCTCCTCCTGAATTTTAATCTTTTTGTTTTCCTGATTGTAAGTTGCAGCTTCAACAAGGGGATGCAAAGCCACTGGTTCTTGTGTAACAGAGCCCTTCCCTTCTCTTTCTTCATGCTACTGGGATTGTAGAGTTGCTTTCATGTCTTTTACGATATGGAGCTATTCCCCAAGGATTTTAGTGTCCCTTGAAGATTTTGATTGTATTTGTTCATCCTCTCCTAAATCCAAATCAGGAATTGTATCCATGCTTGGATTGACTTCTTGTTGCATCCTGAGAGTCTCCATAGAAATTTCCAAGGATGTTGGTTCTTGTGTAGCAACATCTTGGTTAAATTCCTCGTTCTCCTATTGTTGGGGGTCCATTTCTATCAATTATGTGTCCTGAGATGGTTCAGGAGTCACAATGCAAACTTCTTCATTAAATTCCAAAATATTCTCCATCTCTGGTTCTTCTTCCCCCATTTGGGTGGCAACTTTAAGGAGAACACTCAAGGATGTTGGTTCTTGTGTATCACCACCTTGTTCAACCTCGTCATCATTCTCCTACTGGCGTTCCATCTCTATCAGTTCTGTGTCCTAAGAAGGTTCAGGGGTCACAACACAGCCTTCTTCAATAGAATCAGGAATAACCTCAGCCTTTGGTTCATCTGTCCCAATTTGGGTGGCAAATTCAACAGGAATATTCAAAGATGTTGCTTCTTGTGTATCAGCACCATGTTTATCTGCTACTTCCCTTTGCTATATTTTCTCTTGGGGAGCTTCACCATCCTTCCAATTAGGTTGTCCTTATTCTTCCATAGCTATAGGTACGGGTTCTTGTGTCACAAAGGCACGAACTATGACTTTGTAACCTGATTGGTTAAAGATTTCTCCACACACAGGTCAAACCACTCTTTCTTCCTCATCACCAACCTCAGCAGGAGTTGATCCTTCTAATTGGTCGGTAGCTTCAACCAATGCATGCAGCTTCCTTTCACCCTATTTCCTACATGCTTCATTCCAATTTTCTAGTTCTTTCTGGAGTGATAGTACTTCCTCCTTTAATAGCCCATTTTCATATAGAAGTCCTTCAATTTGAGGTTCTTCTGCAGCCAGTTTCTGTGGGGCATCATTTGCTTTGGCTCTCAACATGGCGAATTCAATTTGTGCTTCTAAGTTTTCCCATCTTGCTCGTGCTACTTCTGATACTGTAATTGACCTAGTTCTTTTTTGTCTTATTGGTGGTGATACCTGTATTTATTTTCTTGATCTCCTCCTTTTCCTCCATGGTGTCGGAATTTCCATATTTGTAGCTGATGTGGAAGGGATATCCTCTGTTTCAACATTTTATTGTTCTTCCTTGATCAGAGTTCCTCCCCATTCAGGGGAAGATTCAATGGTCAACACCTCCATGTTTTATTTTGTTATCATGGCTCTAACATCTTCGGCTTCAACTGTCGCAGCATCTAATTTTTCTCTAGTTTCAGCCTCTACTGTCAGAGCTTCCATATTATTTAGTCTCTCTACAGGGTTTTCTTATGCATTCTCCTCCAATTGTTCTGCTTGGTCTTCTGACTGATCCTCTAATCCAATCTCATTTCACCCCCCAACTAAATTGGAGGGACTCTGAACCTCTTGTTGCTCTTCATTTCCCCCCAACTATTGATTGGAAGGCTCTTCTTGATTTTGAACAGGCCCCATGAGTACAGGTACTTCTACTTCCTCTTCTATTGGAACATCGGGAAAAAGGGTGGGTTCCTAAATTTGACCTGTAAATTGCTCCCAGGTTTGGTTTCATTGAGCTAATCCCCATAAAATTATTAATTTCATTAGGCCATGGTGCGTAAGGGAGGAGTTTGCATGCTTGGTTGTTCTAACAAACCCTGCCATATGATGTAAATCATTGAATAGATAAAATGGAATGTTTAGTAAGGCCCTATGACAGAGATGAGATAATAGAGGAAATTCAGAGTAATAAATCGTTTGATCTTAGATTTTTATCATTCAAGCTAGCATTATGATCTTAGGATCTTTTAACTGAGATAATAACAAGCACAGTAATAAAACACAAGAGAAAATAGACACAAAGAATTTTCCTCGGGGAAACCATAAAGGAGAAAACCCCACAACTTCCTCAAAGATAGAATCAACACAAAAGGTAAAACCCCAAAACAGTAAGATGATCTCCCGACAGCAGCAGTCTCTCTCTCTCACACTAAGAGAGATTCTCCTCTCTCACTCATGCGCCCCAATGAGTGAGTGTGTGTTTATGAGTATGATAAATAGAGAGGCTCTCACTCTCTATTTATATTCTTTTGTTCACTTGGAACTCACTCCAACATGTCAGCCTCACTTAACAATTACTTACTAGAGCCGACATCTCTAGGAGTGTCTAATAACCCTAGTGCCCCACCACTTGTGGGGAATTTTCCTCCTCTGACCAATAGGAGGGTAACACAATGGTGGGGACTATTTCCCGAACTTACAATGATTCACCTAGGGTTGAATTCACTAGGATAGTCTAATAACCCAAGGGCCCCACAACTATGGGGAATTTAACCCTTGACCAATAGGAGGGTTACCCACAATGACTTTACATGACTTTCTCATTATAGAAACTCCCCGGAATAAACATCGGGGTATGACATGACTCAAATACATTACAATACATCCCGAAATAAATATCAGGTTACAATACAAAAGAAATATGGATGAATACATTTCGAAGTTACAATTACATCAACACTCCCTCTTAACTAGGAAGGTATTCTCTCGACACAATTTATTAGCACAAGTGTTCTTCTCTGTATCATCTAAATCATCATCAACTTCTTGTCATATTCATCTTCAATTCATCTTCATCTTTAGGTCATCCTCATCTAGATCTATATCATCACTCGATTTGGATGATCATCACTTGATCTGGATCATCATCACTCGATCTAGATCATCTCTCGATCTGGATCATCACTAGATATCATCACTGGATCTGGATCATCACTCGATCTGGATCATCACTAGATATCATCACTGGATCTGGATCATCACTCGATCTGGATCATCACTCGATCTGGATCATCACTCGATCTGGATCATCACTAGATATCATCACTGGATCTGGATCATCAGTCGATCTGGATCATCACTCGATCTAGATCATCACTGAACATCATCAGTGGATCTGGATCATCACTCGATCTGGATTATCGTTGTTGGATCTGGATCATCACTCGATCTAGATCATCACTGCTGGATCTGGATCATCACTCGATCTGGATCATCACTGCTGGATCTGGATCACCACTCGATTTGGATCATCACTGCTGGATCTGGATCATCACTCGATCTGGATCATCACTTGATCTGGATCTCTCGGAGTCATCATAATGTGTGCTATCTCATGATTCTTCTCGTCACAAGAAGTTCTACAGAGCCAGCCTTCTTTCATGCTGGTTGTAGGCCTACCTCCTCATATGTCTTTGGTAGCCCTTATATCTGACCTAATCATCAAAATGGCTAGCACTCACATCTGACCTGGTAGGAACCAAATCCTACACCCTCATCAGAAAGGAGGTAGCCCTTATATCTAATCATATAGGACCTAATCCTATAATCACATGAGAATAGCCAGCACTCACATCTGACCTACTTGTCAGAAAGGTGGTAGCCCTTATATCTATGTAGGATCTCATCCTACACCAGAATGGCCAGCACTCACATCTGACCTACTCATCAGAAAGGCACAGCACTCACATTTGACCTGGTAGGAACCAAATCCTACACCCTCGTTAGAATGGCATGCACTCACATCCGACCTGGTAGGAACCAAATCCTACACCCTCATCAGAATGGCCCTCAGTCCCAGACTGAGCTAACTAGTAACGGACTAGGTGCCTCAACTCTCCCAGAGAGTGGAAGTAGTCCTTACATCTATCCTACTCAACAGAATGGCCAGCACTCACATCTGACATGGGAGGAACCTAATCCTTTAACCATGACAGAATGGCTCAGCCCTTACATTTGACCTGCTCATTAGAATGGCAGTAGCCCTTACATCTGACCTACTCATCAAAATGGCCAGCACTCACATTTAAAATGGAAGGAACCAAATCCTCTCACCATGACAGAATGGCTCAGCCCTTACATCTGACCTGCTCATCAGAATGGCTATGGATCTCAACACTCATATCTGTCAAGGAAGGAACCAATCCTCTCACCATAACAGAATGGCTTAGCCTTTACATCTAACCATGGAAGGAACTAATCCTCTCACCATGTCAGAATAGCTATGGGACTCATCACTTTCCCTTGGAGGAAACCTCGATCTGGAGAACACCAAGCTTCTCCCTGAAGTACTCGAACTTCACCCTGGCCAATGGTTTTTTCAACACATCAGCTATTTATTCCTTCGTCGCAACATATTAGAGCTTCACTGCTTCCCTCTGCACCATATCTCTGATATAGTGATACTTGATCTCGATATGCTTCGACTTGTCATGAAACACTGGATTCTCTGACAAATTCACACAACTCTGGTTGTCACAGTGTATACAAGTAGCATCCATCTGGAGATCAAATAAATCAAATAGTAGCTTCTGCAGCCACATTGCCTCACATCTAGCTGAACAAGCTGCGACATACTCTACTTCAGCTGTACTCAGTGCCACACAAGATTGCTTCCTGCTAAACCAAGAGATCACACCTGATCCCATACTGAAGCAACACCCTGAAGTGCTCTTCCTATCGGTGGCACTGCCTACCCAATCTAAATCAACATAACCCTCCATGTTAATCTTCTGATTCACATCGTAGTTGAGACCATAATCAACTGTACCCCTCGGGTACCTCAAAATATGCTTTGCAGCAATTAAGTGAACATGTCTCGGATCTGTCAGGAACTGGCTCAAGGTGTTCACAGCAAAGCAAATATCTAGTCTTGTTTTTTTCAAATACCTCAAGGACCCAATCATCTGACGATACATCGTAGCATCAACCATCTCTGATGAAGCATCACTTAATAGCTTCAGGTTCAATGCCATAGGTGTGGTCATGCAGTCCATCATCCTGAACCTATTTAGGATCTCTACGTCATACTTCCCTTTTCCACACCTCCATGCCTAGAAAATAGTGCATCAACATATAACAGGAGCATCACTGGTCTTCCGCCTTCAACCTTGAAGCAAAGGTTGGAATCCACTTTACTCTTAGTAAATCCTATAGTCATCAGTAATCTTCCCATCCTACTGTACCATGTCGAACCTTAAGATATTCTGTAGTCACTCCCTCTGAAGTGAAGCATCATACTCCCTCTCTCTTCCATACTCTATGCACTAAAACATTCTGTACCGGAGTGACAAGTAGCTTCCTATGCTACTAATATTCTATGTGACCATCTAGTGTATAGACTTGCATCTTCAACCTTGTAGCAAAGGTTAATATCTTCATCAAGCTCATCATATATGTGTTTAAATTATTACTGGCTGCAAATGTCCCTTCGTAGTCTATGCCTTCTTTTCGTGAGAATCCTCGTGCTACGAATATTTCTTTGTATCCCACGATGTTTCCATCTACTGCATGATGGAGCTACAAACTTCCCTTCATGTATTGATACTACATCCTAGACATCACTCTTCTTGAACTGGTCTTCCATTTCTTCTTGGTTACTTATTCATGGCTGGAAGGTTCTTTATCAATGATGTCACTGTATTCGTCATATTATTCTTCATTTTGAAATGTCGTCACTTGTTCTTAGGAACAAGTCTCATTCTTCTTTTCTTGCAGGCGATTATGTATGCGGTCTTTCCTACAAGTCAAATGCATTTGCATGGTTAGAAACATTTCATAAGGAATATCTATACTAGCAAGTTCTTGTGCATAAATATATGATCATGCAACTACTTTAGCCAATACAACATTCATCCATATCTCACTGAAACTTTCTAGATGCCTTCCATCTCTACCAGGACAACATTGAGATTGTGCACAAATCCAATGTGTCAGTAAAGAGGTTTCATTCTAGATAAGTAGCAATGGAGAGTTGTATAGCATCATGAGCTACTTACCCATCACATGCATATTAGTAGTATACTGTCGTTAATGCAAACATCCTATCATGCATAATACATCAACTGAATATAAACAAATGCATAACAAAATAATATCATGAAATGACAATTGAATACTTATGTTTATTTGTTTCATGGGTATACTCCTTCTTGAGTCTTCAACTTCATCGTCTTCTTCATTCATAATAGCATAATTTCTTATCCAAAAGCTAAGGTGGATAAGAGATTCTTCAAGAGTTGAGTTCTTCATATTCCTCATCGCTTGAGGGATCTTCTTTGTATGGTGAGAGCTTGATCTTTAGTTTATTCCATCTTCCCTTCTCTTCTTATGAATCAAGCTTCTTCTTCTTCTCGAAGTTTGCTGAAAGTAATTACTTCCTTCTGGCACACATTCTTCAAATGAATGAATCCCATGATCCTAGGAGACCATTCAAGGTGGCTATCACCACTTCTGCATTCTTCACTTCTTCTTTTACCACTTCAAGTTGTTCTTTGATTTGAGAGACCCTTGTAAAGTATGACTGTATGGTCTCTGCATTCTGGATCTTCACTTCCTTCAACTAGTTTCTTAAGGTCATATTCTGATTTATGTTCTTCCCTTAAAATAGCTTGGCCAAGGAATCAAACATCATCGGTGTCTTTAGGGAAGACACTTGTGGTACAAGTTGATCCATGACTGAATCAACCATGATCTTCTTGGCCTTGACCAAGCTCTTCTTGTGTAAGGCTTCTAGACTCGTCTCCCTTTGGAACTGGAACCTCTCTACTCATGTAGGTGTCCAATTCATTTTCTTCAGAGAGATCATATACTTCCAAGCTTGGAAGTTGTCAACTTCACCAAGCTTATCATCAAGCTGATGTGATAGATCACTTTGAAATGAGAACCTCAAATGGAAATAGCAAAAGATTAGATCTTACCGTTTTGAGGTGTCCATCCTAGTTCCGGAGCTGGCTGATCTGGGGTTTGTCACAGAAACCCTAATTTTCAAAACTTGGAATATTTCAGATTTGATTGGATAAATAGATATATCCCTTCAAATGGAGCTGTCCAATGTACCCCTTTTCTGAAAATAGTGGAGGGAAGCTCTCGGAACAGGAAGCCCTAGTTTTCCAATTTCTTCTGCAGAAATGCCTATTACTGTTTCTGTGATATATCTGAAATTACTACTCCTCTGTGTCTAAAATTTCCAACTGAAGTAAAATCACATGTTCCTGATCCAACACCATAGGTTTCATCAGAATTAGTTTCACCAATTGATATTTATGATCATTTTTCCAAGGTGACCTGTTACAAGACTGTTCAAAACAACAAAGTTGTATGGATTTCCACATGTCACTAGTTCCTCTTCTGAGTCTGATATTCGTACCACAAATAGTGCAGTCCATTTCCATTCTGGAACATCTTTCAAAATTACATTTGGACCTCTATAGCCCAAGATATTGAAATGCTCCCCAGGTGTCCTGTTTAGGGATGAATTCTAGAAGAGGATGGAACCCTAACTTGGAGGGATCATATCTCCCAAAATATAGAGAATATGAGGCTGAATTTTGTACACATTATACATAACGATTTTATATTAGGACCCTGCAATTTTAATCTCCTGAGCATTCGCCAATATTGTAATATAGCGAATGTACCACAACTTAGCAGTTTTTGGTATTTAGGGTTTTTCTAGCTCGGGGTCAAACTAGGGTTTGACTTTCCTGGAGTTTCACCCAACCCAAAAACATGATCCAGGTCTCTAAACTTCGATTTTGATAAGGAGAAAAATAATATGCTAGGCTCACTCAAAAATTTCTCTTCTGTAAAAAGCCCTAATTTTCGCATCGAAAACTGAAAAATGCTCGGAATCGAATTCCACTTCAACAGAAAGATGTGCCCTTCAATGGAGAGTCAGCCTAGCATACTTTTTCTAATGGATTGTGGAGAGAGACCCAAAAAGTAAGAATCCCTAGCTTCTACAGCTGCACAATGTCTTCTTCTCAGGTTAGCTCTGATACCATGTTAGATTTTTATCAGTCAAGATAGCATTATGATCTTAGGATATTTTAACTGAGAGAATAACAAGCATAGCAATAAAACACAAGCACAACACAAGAGACAAGAGACACAAAGAATTTTCCTCGGGGAAACCATAAAGGAGAAAACCCCGCAACTTCCTTAGAGATAGAATCAGCACAAAATGTAAAACCCCAAAATAGTAAGATGATCTCCCGACAGCAGCAGTCTCTCTCTCTCACTAAGAGAGCTTCTCCTCTCTCACCCATGCACCCCAATGAGTGAGTGTGTGTATATTAGTATGATAAATAGAGAGGCTCTCACTCTCTATTTATATTCTTCTATTCACTTGGAACCCACTCCAACATGTCGGACTCACTTAACAATTACTTACTAGAGCTGACATCTCTAGAAGTGTCTAATAACCCTAGTGCCCCACCACTTGTGGGGACTTTGCCTCCTCTGACCAATAGGAGAGTAACACAATGGTGGGGACTATTTCCCCGACTTACAATGACTCACCTAGGGTCGAATTCACTAGGATAGTCTAATAACCCAAGGGCCCCACAACTCTGGGGAACTTAACCCTTGACCAATAGGAGGGTTACCCACAATGACTTGACACGACTTTCTCATTATAGAAACTTCCCGGAATAAACATAGGGGTATGACATGACTCACATACATTACAATACATCCCGAAATAAACATCGGGTTACAATACATAAGAAATATCGATGAATACATTCTGAAGTTACGATTACATCAACATTTGATACCTACCTTCACAGGTGATATACTTCTTGAGGAAAATTGCCACTTGATCCCATGGCCGAGGTAGTGACTGTAATGCTATCCCTCTCCATGACTATTGAATGTGCTCCCCTTCTCTCAAAATATATTATACTGCTACCGCATTGGGGGTGCTTTATCCAAACCAGGCTCTACCCACCTGAGGAATGCCAATGACCTCAGCCACTATTGCTTTAGAGACTTCGATACGTAACCCCTGAACCTCTGAGTGGGTTTCTATAAGATTTAAGGAAAATTGTAGATTTGTCTCACAATGAAACCCATTCAGGCATTGGAAGAATTCAGTCCAGCCTGCAGCTTGAAAAATAGTGAAAACTTCGGCATTTCTTCTTAGTTCTCGCGTGTTTGGAGGTTCATACTGAGCTGGGATACCCATGTTTCGTTGCCTTTAGAAGTGTTTCTCAGTCCGACAGGTTAGAAATACTGACAATGGAGGTTAAAGCACGGAGTATGCATGAATAGCTGAGAGTGGAGTTGGGTAAATTTGAAAAGTTTCAGAGCATAGGAATGTTTGGAATTTTATCCCAAATTAGGAAAGGTGGTGGTTATCAGGTAACATAAATAGCCATTAAGTCATACGAGTGGATGGTTAATGATATGTAGGTGTAATAATGGGCATAGAAAGGAAGGTATGATTAATATTGTCAGATCTAGTTAATACTCAATCAAGTAGATAATCAAAACCATACCTTCGAAAATATGCGATGAATGGTGACCTTTGGAAAATAGTAGAGTGTGTGAAGTGCATCCATTTAAGTGTAATCATTATTGCAAGTATGTTGTAATGACCTTTTCTGTCGGTGAACCAAAAACATTGTGTCAAATTGGTCGAAAACATAATGAATGCTGGAATATAAATCGGAATCTCTAGCATCAGAAATTGGAGCCAGATCTGGAGGAGTCGCTAACCACGGTTGCAAATAATTCTGCCAATAATGGAGGAGTCACAGCCGCAGACCATAGAGAAATCAAGCAGTTTAGCAGAGTCACAGCCATGAATTATATAAAAATCATCCAATTGTGGTGGAGTTGCAGCTACCAAAAAAGGGAAACATTGTAGAAATGGAACGGTGTCGCAGCTGCCGGGAAACGTGAAAATGGACAAAAGTGAAATGGTGTCGCAGCTGCCGGGAAAGGTGAAAATGGACAAAAGTGAAACATAAAAAGGCTTTAAGTTGATGGGAGTTGACGGTGTTGCAGCTGTGTGAAATGGGGTAAAGAGAAGGATTTTACGATGTTGCAACTCCGTGGAATGGGGTAAAGGGTGGGAGTTTATGGTGTTGCAGCTGCATAGAATTGAGAAAGGGAAGAAGTTTTACGATGTTGTAGCTGCGCGAAATGGGGTAAAGGCCATAATTTTTATGGTGTTTCAGCTACACGAAAGGGGGAAAGGTTGGGAGTTTATGGTGTTGATGCTATGCAGAATAGGGTAAAGGGCGAGAGTTTTATGGTGTCACAGCTGCATGGAATGAAATAAAGAGCGGGAGTTTTCAGTGTTGCGGCTGTGACAGATTTGTTCAAGGAATTCTCTTCTGATGCAAGAGGTTACAGAAGGATGACCCTGGTCAATAGGATTGATAATGACCACTTCTCCTCAGGCACTTCCCTGCACATTTTATTTTAAAAAAAATGGATCAAGTGCAAAAGAAAAATATAACAATAATAGTAAAAATATCAATTTATTTAAATACAAAAAAAAAAATATGTAAGATTTATAGCGATTAACTAAGGATTGATAGGGTAGAAAAAGATTCATGCCCTTGTTATAACTGGTAGTTCGGATCAACTATAATCTTTGAAGTGAATGCATATTTTTAAATGGGCTTATGGTACAATCACAGCCTGTGACCATTAGCAAATAATGGTGCACAATTCTCATCAATGGTTACCAGGTGGACTGTACCATTATCAAATACTATGTCTACCAGGTATGGGCCCAACCATCTTGTGTGTAATTTACCCTTGAAATCCCTTTTGGATATTGAATCGTATAATAATGCCCAGTCTCCTTCACAGAATACTTTATTTTTGATGAATCGGTCGTGCCAATTGGATCTCTATTGTTGGATTAATACTGTCTGATCCACAGCAGCTAAACGGTTCTCGCCAAGTTCATTCAATTGATTCAATCTTCTATTCTAGGCTTCGTTCACATGTAAGTTTACCTCCGCAACTGTCTTCAAAGTCTTAATTTCAAATTCAATTGGGAATACAACACTTTTCCCATACACCAAGTCATAAGGAGAGAAACCTGTAGTGTTGCGCCAAGTAGTATGATATGCCCACAATGCTTCCGGAAGTCTATCAGCCTAATATCTATGATGGCTCTTGACTATTTTGGTAAGGATGGCTTCAATAACTTTGTTAGTGCTTTCTACCTAGCCATTGGCTTGGGGATGGTATGGTGAAGCTATCTGGTGTTGAATATGGTACTTTCATAGAAGATCTTCTAATTGATGTGACACAAACTGAGGTCCTCCATCGGTAACCACTTCCTTGGCTACTCTGAAATGAGTAAATATTTCACCATACATGAAATCAATCACAGCCTGGTCATTGGCTTTCACCAAGGCCATAGCTTCTACCCATTTCGTCATGTAGTCGGTACATACCAAGATGTAGGCTTTCTGACTAGAATGAGGGCTCATAGGACCAACCAAATCTAAGGCCCATCTGTCAAAGGGTTCAAACACCAGTTGTGGTTGAAGAGGCATTTGATCTAATCTATTGGATTGGCCCATCCTCTGGCATCTATCACAAGACTGGACATATCTTTTTGCATCCCTGAAAAGGGTCGGCCAATAGTAGCCCATTCTCAATGCTTTGTGTCCTGTCCTCCTATCTGCAAAATTCTCCCCACAAGGCTCACCATGGCAGGCCTTCAAATATGGAATATTTCATCTTCTCTTACACATCTTCTGATCTCAAGATCAAGTCCTGTGTAGAAGAGATGACCGTCTATCCAACAATACCTGGCACTTTGTTGAATAATTTTCCTCTTTTTTCTTTTGGACAAATGTGCTGGAAAATTTCCTGCAGCCAAGTAGTTATCGACATCTACATACCAAGGGGAGCGAGCTGAAACTGCAAATAAGTGTTCATCTGGAAAAGAGTCCTCAACAGGAAAATTATCATCACTATTAGTAAAACGAGATAAGAAATCAGCAACAACATTTTTTTTTCCAGGTCTGTCTATAATGGTGATAACCCTAGCATTTGTAACAGGTTTATTCATTAAATATTTGATGGTCGAGTGTTCAGTGTGCACAAATGTAGGATATCCAGTGATATAATGTCGAAATTTGTTAATGGAGTAAACAATGGCTAAAAAATCCTTCTCGGTAACAATATAATTAAGTTCAGCAAGGGCTAGTTTTTTACTAATATAATAAACTACATAAGGTGCTTGACCATCCTGTTGTCCTAAAACTTCTCTAATGGAAGTATCAGAAGCATCTGAAGAAATGTGAAAAGGCAAGGTCCAATTGGGCCCTCTTAGGATGGAAGCTGTGGACAGCTTCTCCTTAAGTTTACCAAACGATGTTTGGCATGTCTCATTCCAAAGAAATTGCACATTCTTCATTAATAGTGAAAACAAAGGAGAGGCAAGTTTGAAAAAGTTTTCTATAAATCTTCGGTAATGTCCAGCATGCCCCAAGAAACTTCACACTTCTCTTTGAGTTGAAGGAGTAGGTATACTTTTTATTACCTTGATTTTAGAGGGGTCCACCTAGATTCCATCAGCAGAGATAAAATGCCCCAACACCACTCCTTCACTCATAATCATATGGCACTTTTCAGTGCTCAAAGATAGCTAGGCCTGTTCGCAGCGAGTTAAAACCTTTTCCAGATTTTTCAATGCTTCTTCAAAATATTTGCCATAAGGAGTAAAATAATCCATAAAAATTTCCATACTATCATTAACTAATTCTGAAAAGATGCCAATCACAGCTCTTTGAAATGTGGCTAGTACATTGCATAAACCAAAGGGAAGCACTCTGTATGCAAAAGTTCCCCAGGGACAGGTGAAGGTAGTTTTATCCTGGTCTTCAGGAGCAATCTAGATTTGATTGTACCCGCTAAACCCATCCAGGAAGGAGAATAACTTCTTCCCATATAAGGTGTCAAGTACTTGATCAATGAAAGGCAGGGGAAAGTGATATTTCTATGTTGCCTTGTTCAGTTCTCTATAATCCACATAGACTCTCCATTTACCATTTTTATTGGGTACTATTATCAGTGGAGACACCCACTCGCTGTCTTGAGTCTGGAAAACAGGCTGGGAGTCACTTTTGACATAAATGTGATGGGTGCATAGATTAGAGAGGATGCCCCTCATGTCTGTGTACTCCTAGGCAAATGCCCCCTTTTGTTTTTTTAAGAGAATGATCAGACGCTTCTGTTCATCTGGGGAAAGGCTGGAATTAATATTCAGGGTTTTTCCACCCTCTACCTCGATAGGAACACTCTTCGAATTTTTCAACACTAGAACTATGTGAGTGTCACTGACTAATGCCTCTTCTGTGAGATTTTCTTGTTCCTCTTCACCTAGAGTAGCATTCAGGATCTGATAAATTTTCTTATTGATAGAAGTGGGTTTACTGATGAAATTATTAATGGCATCATCTTCAATTTCATATTCAAAATTTAAGGCCTTCCCTATCGTTAATAATGGTTGAACACCCTCTTATTCCTCTGGCTCCATCCATTATGGAGTTTCAGCTTCTAAGCTCAGCCGAGCTAGAGGGTAGAGAGTGAGGTTCTTTATCTCGATGCCATCTGATATGGTCATAGACCTAGATTGACAGTTGATGCAAGCATCAGCTGTAGCTAACTAGGGCCTTCCTAGGATCAATGGGTGTCCTCCTAGCTACGAATTAGGTTGTAAAACTAAGAAGTCAGCAAGGTACTCCCAAGAATCAACTGAGATAATGAGATCATCCAAGATTCCTTTAGGTTTAATAGTGGATCTATCTGCCAGTTCTAAAATGGTGGGAGTTGGCCTGAGATTAGTGAGCCCAAGTTTTCTTATAGTTTCAATAGTCATAACATTAATTGCTGCTCCTAAGTCTACCAGTATGTTGGGTATCTGAGTGCACCCAATTTGCACAGTGACAGTGGGATTCCCAGGGTCCTCGTATTTGACCAAGAGGCTTTTTCCCATTATTAATGCAGATAAATTTCCCTATGACATGAACAGTGGGAGGATCCCTGGGTTTCCTCCCTAGTTTCCTTGTACACAGATCCCGAATAGTTATGGCATAGATAGGTACATCTTGAAGGGCCTGAAGGAGGGGAATTTTAACATAAATATTTTTTAACTCTCCTAAGAGGTTAAACTAAGGTTGTCCCACTAAATTTGGTAACATTAATCTTTCAGGGTATGGTGGTTCCCTAATCAACTGGGTAGGTTGTGTGTCAATAGATGTGCCATTCTGTGTTTCAGCCGGCATATTAGTAGGATGTTCAGCATCTTCAATAATGGGGGTCATTGCATTGGATAAATACGGTGGATTCATCTCTTCTTCATGCGCCGAGGATGGAACATCCTCAATGATCAAAGGCTCCACTACCTTTCCTGATCGTAAGAAGATATTATTGCAGGGTACAGGATTAATGGAGTAAGGAGGCATGTTGACAGTCTCAAACTGATGGACTGCTTTATTATTTGGGTTAGGGTTAGGTTGAGCAAGCAGTTGTGGTCATATCGTCATATTGGGGACAACATTATTCTGGAGTTGCAACTACGACTGCTGATAAGGCTGAGGATATTGTTGAGGATGATATGGTTGTTGAGGAAGCGTTTGATGTGGAAGCTATTGAGAGGGTTGGTTATGGGGAAATTGGTTCCTTGGATGGAAATTCTTCCATCCAGGAGACCAAGAATTTGTTGGTTTTGTGGCAATGGTGGCTATGTCCAGGGGTTCCAGGAGTTAAAATTTTGCATTGAAGGTTGAGAGGGGTACCATTGAGGATTACAATAATATGAAGGGATTTGTGTATTCATATGCTACATACTATTCCAATTATTCATGTTATTAAAAAATGGAAACAAGTCTGGAGTCATACCTTGATTTCAAGGCTGCCAGGGATTTTTCTATGCAATAAAGTAAGCCAGTTCCACATCTGGAGTTGATGCCTACAGAACAGTCTTTACTTGAGGTAGTGAAGGAAATTATTTTGTGTCATGGTTCAGTTCGCACAGCTGACACACTTCTACCTTGTCAAGTGGGAACTCCTTCAGAGGGTGGTTCTTCCTACATTTAGGGAAAAATACACTTAGTGTGAGATCCTCTACTGCTTGTTTCTGCTTTGCCCTCATAACATCTATTTCCAAGGAGATGGAGCTCATCATTTTTGTTTTAAAATTTTCAAGGAGATTACCTATCTCTACATGGGTAGCTCCTCCATTAGATGAATTTTGCGTTCTGTCGAAGACATCACGTTCTAATTTGTCCTGTTTGTCCCATTTGTTATTCCTGGAAGATCCCCTAGAATACCTTTTGCACAATTCCACGATATTTTCAAAGGACTCCTTGGAGATATCCCCCTTTCCTAACAGGTTTAACATGTCTAGGAAATCATCCCTAATCCCATGAAGTATGATTATTTTGAGCACATATAACCCCATATTAGTCTGTCTAGCTCTCTGCACATTATATAAAATCCTTTCGACAAAATATTCCAGACTTTTGTCATCCCTCTATATCATTTCAAACAGTTCTTCTCTCTTATCCTTGGTATTTCAATACTCATGATATTTCTCCAGGAAAACTTGTTTCATCCTGTCCCAGTTGGTGACAGTTCCGCCTCATAGGATCATAAACCAACGTAATGCATTGTCCTTTAGAGTGGCAAGGAAAAGTTTCAGCTTCTGTGCATTGGTGGTGTAGTCATAGCTGCGACAAAGGATGTCAAATTTGAAAATAAATTCATCCGGATCCTCTGTCGCTTTTCCATAAAAGAGAGGCAACACCGATGGTAATATATTTTTCATGGGGGCTATCCCTTCTAGCTGATGAATTGGGAACTAAAGTGTAGCAACCGTCCCTTCATGCGGGGAATTACTCTCATGATGATGATTTTCACCCATTGCTTCTTCCTCTTCAGGATCGCGTTTGTTGCTCATATCTTCCTCTATTTTGTCCTCTTTGTCCTTCCACTGGTCGTTAAATTTATGATGGAACTATGTCCACTCCTCTTCAGTCACAACCTTCCGATTAATGTGATAGATCAAATCTCAGTTAGCTGATCCTGCAGTGCTAACTCTGTTTTCCTCCACAGGGGTATCCGAGGGTGTTGCAGCTCCTCGTGTGTTCTCCACTATAGAGACTGACACTGCCACTCCAGGGGTGATAGGGCTTCTTCTAATGGGTGTTTCCTGATAGCAAGCCCCAATAGAAGAATTGGTTCTATCAACCAGGTCATCAATGAATGTTCTTCTTCCCAATTCTAGATTTCTCCCATGGCCTCGACCACCTGCAACGTTAGTGTTCTGTGGGGTTATGGGATTTATAAGAGGGTCGCGTTGTACCCTTATTGTATTCATGCAACCCAAAACATACAAACTTAAAAAAAACTGAAGAAGAATGAATAAAGATAATTACTGGATGCAACTACAATAGTGTCTAATACTTATCCTCCCCAGCAACAGTGCCAAAATGTTGGGCACCCTATATGCAAGTTAATTAAAGCCAACATACAGAGTGTTCAATATAAATTGTCAACCCAGGGGAGTCTCTTATTTCAAGGATAATATGCACTATATATGCTTTAAACACTAAGTAGCTGATCCTGTAAGTAAATGATCCTACTTTCCTGTTCAACCACTCTCATCCCATAATCCACTTAATCTAATTTACTTTCTCAAGAATGCAATCACAAGTACCTTCTTACGATTCTTTAATCTAGAATTAAAAGATTCAGGAAAGAACATCTAGATTACTTTTGCGGAAAGTAAAATCCATAATTACCAAACCATCTAAATATCCATCCAACTATCCTGATTCAGTTATTCTAGAAATCCAAAGTACATGAATTAAATTTAGCTATTCTAGAAATTCAAAGTACACGAATGAAATTTTGCAATTATAAATGCGAAGGAACAAACTACAAAGATCTAAAGAAAATGGAAATTGAAAGAACTAGGGATGAACAGGGCTGTTACAACTATCACACAGTTGCATAAAAGACAGTTAACCTATACAGTCAACTGACACACCACACCACTACAGTTTTACAAGAGATGCAATTACTGATTATTCAAATGACACGTGGTAAAACGATAACTGTTGCAGCTTACTGTAAATAAAGGAAGTTATCACAAAATAACAAAATATAATAAATACAATACCTAATTAACTCAACAATCCCTATGGGAAGGCGGGCCTTACCTTCACACAGAGATGCTGGAAGTATCACATGTTAAAATTCCAAGATCTGAAGAATCAAACTCCTTGTATTAAAAAGTGGCAAATGAGCACGCAACCTTAATCACAGCTGATACAATAATTTGGTTAAATTTTCAACCCCTGGCTCATAATAGTTCCTAGTATTTATACAATTACAATCATAACATCTTCCTACTATTATCGGGCAACCATGAAGATCTCTGATCTTCAGGCTGCCCCAATTACAATGAGTTGTTACAGTCATGGCAAGATGAAAGAAGAAGATATAGGGAAGCTGTTATTCAAGCCAGAAATAATGATCATGATTAATTGAGAAGATACTCCGTGGATTGCAGCTAATTTTGAGCAGCGGCGCACTATTGCCTCCAAATCTATCACAGTCTGTTGCAGCTACCCTTGTACAGCACACTCTGCTTCTTGTTTGACCAGCTAATTGGTCCTTATACAAGCATGAACACATATCCTGATGTTGAATTTCAATATGTGTTGTCACCTGCCCAATCACTATCAATAAACCCAATCAAATCAAGATCATATTTAGCTTTGTAGAAGATCCCATGAGTTCTTGTTCCTTGAACAAAGTTAAGGATCCTTTTGGCTGCTCACCAATGGATCTCTTGAGGATGATCCATGTATATTGAAGCGACACTAACTGCATAAGATAGATCAGGTTGAGTGTGTGTAAGATAAAGAAAACACCCAATCAGCTGCCTATACAGTGTATTATTTACCATAGGAGAAGAAACAGCTTCTTCAAGCTTAACTCCTAAAAGGAAAGGAGTCTTGCTTGGCTTGCAATATTTCATTTTGAATTTGTTTAGAAAATCTAAGGCATACTTAGACTGATGTACTTTGATTCCATGTTGGGATTGAGCAATTTCGAGACCCAAAAATTGGCTCAACAATCACAAATCTGTCATAGAAAATGCATGGTTCATTGCATCCTTCAAGGAGGCAATCTCTTTCTTTGAACTTCCTATAATCAGAAGGTCATCCACATACAAGACAATAATCATAAAAGAACCATGAATCATCTAGGATCATACTTTAATTGAACAAAACTCAATGACAGCATAAAGCCATCAATCTTGGCATACAAAGCCCTGGAGGCTTGCTTGAGCCCATACAATGATTTCTTTAACCTGCACACAAAATATGGATTAGAAAGCAAAACCTTTAGGTTGTTGCATGTAAATCTCTTCAGTGATATCTCCATTTAGGAAATCACACTTCACATCCATGTGATGTACCTCCCACTACTTTCAAGCTGCAATGGCTAAATCTAGCCTTATGGAGTCCATCTTTGCCACTGGTGCAAAGGTTTCATTGTAGTCAATACCATGTACTTGTGAGTATCCCTTGGCTACCAATATTGCCTTATATTTCAAAGGTGAAACATCAGCAGCAAACTTAGTCTTGAAAACCCACTTACATTGAACTAGCTTCCTCCCTGGGGGAAGATCAACCAGTTCCCAAGTGTTGTTCTTCTTGAGCGAGCTGAATTCTTCTTTCATGGCTGTTTTCCACCTTGGATCATGTGCTGCATCTTCATATGTCTATGGATCTAATTCAACCATCAGATAAAAATTCTCAGCAAATAAGGGATCTTTCATACACAGGGCGCTCTCAAACTGAGATCTAGTCCTCCTAATGTCACTAGGATTTCCATCTAGTTCCCCAGCTACATGAATGGTCTTTGCTGCCCATTTTGGTCTTATAGGACTGTCAGGATATGCAATCAAATAATCATTATCAGACATATCAGAATCATCAAATTCATTAGTCTCTCCACTTACAATCAATGGATCTGGTGGTGAAGAAGACTCTCCAACTTCAACTGCTACTAAAGGCTCTGCTTGGAACTGAACACTGCTTTCAATGAAAGCTTTGTTAATGCTCAAGTTGATCATATTGTACCCTTTTGAATCTTCAGAATACCCAACAAATAGGCACTCTTGGCTTTGGGGCTGCAAATCCTTTCTCTTTTCAGTTGGAATTCTATCCCAAGCCTTTGATCCAAAAATCCTGAAATGGGTCACATCTGCCTTGTGCCCACTGCAAGCTTCAAAAGGAGTCATACCATCAAGCTACTTATGAGGCACCCTAATTTGGATGTAGGATGCACATTTTATAGCCTTGGCCCAAAACTTTGGTGGCAAAGTCTTATCCTCCATCATGCAGGTTGCCATCTCCTTCAGTGACATGTTCTTTCTCTCAGCAACACCATTTTGTTGTGGTGTGTAAGGGATCAAATGTTGCATCTGAATACCTACATCTTTAAAATACTGAATGAACTCAGACTTTACATACTCACCACCATTGTCAAATCTGAGGATCTTGAGTTTCCTCCCATACTATTTTTCAACCAAGGCTTTAAAGACTTTGAAGAGGTCAAAAACTTTAGACTTATGCTTTAGGAAGTGAACCCAACAATACCTGGAAAAGTCATCTATGAAGGTCAGTGCATATTTGGCTTGACTCATGGACATATGAGGAAATGGACCAGCAATGTCACTATGGATCAACTCAAGAGGTGCAGAGGTTCTCTCATGGCTAGCTCTCTCAAATTTGTGCTCTAGGCGTTTTCCTAAGATACAACCTTGACAGACTCCCTTGGAAAGCTTGATCTTTGGTAACCCTATGACCATATATTTTTCACTCAAATCAGAAAGATACTTGTATTTAAGATGGCCAAATATTTCATGCCAAAGATTGCTTGCCTCATTACCATGAATCAAAAGAGAAAAGGGTTTGAGTAGGGTAGAAAATGGGAAAACATGTATACCTTTGAAGTGTGATCAACAAGACCTTTTGCTATGACTTTACCATTTGAAATCTTTGTGATTTCAACATCATTAGGGGAGAAGATGACCTTATTTAGAGAACCAGTGTGATTCATCTGATACACTAACAAGAGATTAGAGGAAAGACCTGGAACATGCAACACATTATTGAAATTACCATGATCAAGATCAATCCTTCCTTTCCCCAAACTGTAAGTGAGAGAGTCATCTCCCAAAACTATTGGTGGACCTTTCGACATGTCAAGAGAGGAGAATGCCTCTTTTGTAGAAACCATATGTCTAGAAGCTCTAGAGTCTATGATGAAGCTAGGTGAGCTTGATATGCCAGCAACCAAAGCATGTACTCTCTCTCTGTCTTTTGAATTTGATCCTCCTTCCCTCTTCTTTGATCAATCAGGAAGGGAAATGTTATTCTTCTCCAGGATTTGGGTCAACATGTCAATTTTCTTCTTCATACAAGAGCTCTCAGGATGATAGCCCTTACTACAGTATGTGCACTTGCTCATTTCTCCTTTGTTCTTCTTCTTCTGGAAGTTCTTCTTGAAAACTTGGGGCTCCTCTTGAGACTTGTTCTTGTCTCTCTTTTGCTCAGGTGGCTTTTTAGCTTTTTTCTTGCTTTTTGAATCCACCCTTGAATCTCCAGCAACCAAATATTGGTCTTTGGAAGGTTTGATGGTGCCCATCATCACCAACTTATCTTGTTCCTGTGTGAGGGATTCCATGAACTCTGCAAGCTTAGGCATCTTCCAGGATCGAGCTGTCAACTTGGTGGCATGGAAGGTCGAAACAAACACTGGATAGTTAGGGCCAAGCTTTGAGAGTATGTCCAAAACTAGTTTCTCTTCCTTATTTTCAGTCCCACACTATTTTAGCTGCAAAACAAGGGCTTTAAACTTGGAAAAATAGAGTTGCAAGGATTCGAAGCTGCTAGGACTCAAGGAGATCAGCTCATTCTCGATTTGATGTCCTCTCATATCATCTATCTTACCAAAAATATATACAAGATTCTCCCACACTTCATTAGGTGATGTTAATCCATCAAGTTGGAAGAGGAGGTCTCTTGAAATGCTTAGACACAAAAGACCATAGGCCTCGTCCATCCTGTTGTGCCATTTGATTTTCTTTGCAGCTGCATTGGGCTCTTCCTTAGTTTCCATAGTAACCCTATAGAGACCTTTCACTCTCAACAATATCTCCATCTCAGCTTTCCATTCAAATAAATTGAATGGAGTCAAGATGATCTTCTGAGATTGGTCCATAGCTCAGAAACTGTGCCCTTCAGTCAGCAGAATATGCTCCCAGTCAAGATGTTGAACCTGCAATAGAAATATTGAAGGAGATAAATTGATCTACAAAGGCTTTGATACCATGTGGAAATTGAACCCAAGTGATAGAACAATTACACTCACAAAATTGCTAATCAAACATGCAAAATTAACATCAAAGGAGACTAAAATTGGAGCATAACACTAATCTGTATTGAATAAGTGTACAATAGACAACCTTGTGAAGTAATAGGCTGCTGAAATATATAATTACATGAGATATTCGAATGCATAAGGATGCCATTCGAAATAGTCAAAAAGTAGGCTTACTAAATCTAGTCAAATCCCCCATAGGTGCATAAAGAAGTTTCCAAATCCACTAGGATGATCACAAATTGGAAAATTCAAGTAGGAAAGCTAATAAGAAATGGAAATACAAATCATACATGCTTTTATTAGGAGAAAAGGATGGAGGATGATGTGGGAAAAAAACAAGTCAACTACACCTAGTCTAGCTTTTCCTTTTGCCTTAATTCTCAATCAAACAGGCAGCTTTACAAAAAAAGTAGATATGCACTTTGAAGGATCTAAAATAAAGAAGACATGCTAAATATTGTTTCCAGGAGGTTTCCCAAGCACTCCATGACTCAGTTTTAGCAAGTGTTGACTTCTATGACATGTAGAAGGCAACTAGCATAGAGTGGAATCTAGGAGACTAGGTAATAAGACAAAAATCATTTAATTAATGTCTAAGGTAGGTACCTATGGGTTGATTATTCTAACAATAAGCAAGTAGAAAACTTAATAAAGAAAATTAAATAGAAAGAAGCAAGTAGAAAACTTAATAGGAATATCTTTGAATTATGTCCTACAAGTCTCTTTCAATAATCACACAATGAAAAGGGAATAACCTAAAAGCATAATAAGGATAACACATACAATACTGAAATTTACATGCAAATGGATAAATCAATACAAAAGCATATACACAAAACAATACATCAGTAAATAAATCAGAAACAAATTCAAGAAACAAAACATAAGATAGCTTAACACATATTCAAGGTGAAAAAGAAGGTAAATTTTAATAAATAACCTAAAACACTATAAATTTAACTTCAATGTTAAATAAAACTATCATCTAACTATCGCAGTCAAAGCATACTTCAAACATTAGGGAAATAGAACTGAAAACAATCTCAAAACACATTAAAAACACTAAAAACGAAACTATGGATTGAATGACAAACTGAATTGTAGGTCTGAAAGGGGTGGCCGAATGACAGTTTAAACAAGATGTCTAAATGACAGTATGCACAGTTAAAATGACAAAAATTAACCTAAATGATCTCATCTTCAGCTGAATTCGTGCAGATGTAAATCTAGTGCATAAAGACAATAAGTAAACCTACTTATTAATCAAATTTAACAATGAAATGAACTTAAACAAATTCATGAACATAAAGAAATCATTGCATCTTAATAAACAAACTAAAATTTAAATTGCATAAACTTGGAACAGAAAGGAAATAAACAGAACTGAAATTCTATTCTATCTAATTGCAAATACTGAACCATAAACTGGAAATAAAAGGACTAAAAGTAAATATGAAAGCAAACTATGCATGCAGTCTAGTTATTTAATTCTAGAAATAAAATGCATTATAGGAAGCAAATTAAATAATAAAACTAACTAGAAACAAAAATAACTACAACAGAAAAGATGGAAGAAATAAACAAGAAAAAGAAAGAAGCCTCTGGTTGATGAGGGGCCCTCTCAGCAATCAGGGGTGGTGCCTAGCTAACTTCTACTCAAACGTAATTGGCAACAGCAAAGCATACAACTCTTTATTCAAACGATGGAATAGAATTGCAATGTGCTCAAGAACAAATCAAAGCATGAACTGATAAAACTGTGAACTAATTGAGCTCTCACATAGAGGCTAGTATATATAGTTGTTTATAGATATGGTCAAGTCGACCCTTTAGTGGTTGACTACTCTCTAAATTTATTCGATCATAAAGACGCCTAACAAATCGCAGGCCAATGCAAAGTCATCCTCCCTTCTTCAACGCGAGTCTCGTTCTCTTCATTGGACAGTGTAATGCACAGGCTCCTTCTCCATTACAAACAGTTCTCAGATGTGGCGCATGGCTCCTTCCTTAGCGTAGTAGATGGACTGGTGGCAAGCAGAGGAGAGTGCACGGGTGCATTTTCTATAACGCGGGCTAATAAATCAACCCAATACATGGTCTGTTGGTGAGTTGTCAACGAAGGAGGATGCAAGCTGGCAGATCATCTAGAAGAAAGCTTCATTACCCAAATGCATGGAGAATAGGTCGTTTGCAGAACGGTTTCACATTTTAATGCTTGAAATCAATTCTCAACAGCACGCAGTCTAGGTAGCGATCTAGACAAAAAGATGAACAACGAGCTGGACCATGAGCTGGATATACTACGCACAGATCTAGGACGAACGAAATGTCTATTTGCTGGTACGCTTTAGGACTAAAGGCTGCAGTAACAAGTTTTAACGCTTGCAAAAATACCAATGAGTTTCACGCATTGAGCTGGATGACGAGCTGGGCGTCGAGCTGGACGTGTTTTGCGCATGGCAAGCTGAATGTGTACTTGTTGTTAATTTGTCCCAAAAAGATTATATAACCTGCAAACAAATATACAAATCAATTAATATATCAAATGTGCTTCAATAATCTCAATTTTAATTAATATAATCATAAAATGATAATACTAAATGGATTTTATATAAACCTTAAATTCATACATACCTGGGCTAAATAGTGATCTGTATGACATAAAATATGCAAAAAGATAATAAAACAAATGTTTAAATGAGTAATTTATTTGTCAAAAATGATAACAAATCTAGGATCAACAGTTGACATTATAAACATACCTTTCATACCAGATGATTCCAAATACTGGCAGGTATTTAAGGATGACATGCAGACAAAGAGGTTTTTAGAATTATCTAGGGAGTTTGTAAATACAGATATAGATAATGAAGATGATAATTTTGAAAACCTCCTAGATGCTGAAGAGAGTGAGGAAGACAGTGATGAAAATAAAATATTGAAGAATTCACTAGGGGGGAAGACATAGTTCAATTGAAGAGTAATCACATCCCCAGAGGGCTGATCCCCCTAGAGAAACGGTTTGATCAGAATGATGTGGCTAGAGACCCAAAAATTAAACTTGGTGATGATGTTGTGGAAGAAAATAATATAGGAACTAAAGAAAATCCCAGAATCATCAAATTGTCAAAGAAGCTACCTTCCAAAGAAAAAGAGGAATATATCAGTCTGATGAAAAGATACACAGATGTCTTTTCCTAGAGCTACAAAGACTTAAAGGAGTATGATACATCAATCATACAACAGACAATTCCTAGAAAACCAGGTGAGAGACCTTTCAGGAATAAATTGAGAAGAATCAATCCTATGTTATCTCATGTCATTGAAAGAGAGATCAGAAAGTTGTTCAATGCAAATATCATAGTGACTCTGAGGTTTTCTAAGTGGGTAGAGAATCTGGTACCTATCGAGAAAAAGAATGGTGAGATCAAACTGTGCATATACTTCAGGAACCTAAACAAATTCTCTTTGAAAGACAATTATCCTTTGCCAAAAATAGATCATATTCTGCAAAAAGTGGTGGAGTCTGAAAGGATCTCAACCATGGATGGCTTCTATGGATACAATCAAATCAAAGTATTACCTGAAGACCAACAGAAGACTGCATTCACTACACCATGGGTTACATTCATGTATGCCAAAATTCCTTTTGGGTTAATGAATGCAAGGGCCACTTTCCAGCGTCCTAAGGATATTGCATTTATAGAGGAGAAGGACATGTTTGTGGTGGTCTACATGGATGAAATTACAGTATACTCAAGGTCTGACAAGGAGCATCTCAAACACTTAGAAAAAAAATTCTTGAAATGCAAAAGGTATGGAATATCACTGAAACCCAGAAATTCAAACTTTGCATTAGAAGAAGGGAAACTATTGGGACACATCATTTCTAAGGATGGCATAAAAATTGACCCAACAAGGATCGGTGAGATCATGAAAGTTGAAGGGTCAAGAAGCAAAAAATAAGTACAATCTCTCATTGGGCAGGTAAACGTTTTAAGAAGATTCATTGATAGTTTTTCTAAGATTCTAATGAGCATCACTAACATGTTAAAGAAAGACCATGAGATCAAGTGGACCATAGAGGGAAGGAGGTCTTTCAAAGACATCAAGAAAGCTATCACAGAGGCACCTTTCCTGGTAAGCCCAGACTTTACCAAATATTTTCTATTTTTTTCTTATGCTTCTGACCACACCATTGTTGGAGTACTGTTAGAGAAGAATAGTCAAGGTGTTGAGCATCCTATAGACTTTTTCAATAAGATGTTGAGGGATGGGGAATTGAAGTATGATATTATGGAAAAACAGGCATAAGCTTTAGTCAAGTCTTTAAAGGATTTCAGGGTTTACATTCTTCAGACACACATCATTGCCTATGTTCCCAGTAATATAGTGAAGAGAATCCTTACACAGCAAGACCTACAAGGAAAGAGAGAAAAGTGCATTGTTGTGTTGTTAGAATATGACATGGAAATCAATCCCACCAAGTTTATCAAAGCGAAGGGGCTTTCTAATATGATGACTAACTCAAATTGTGAATCCTTGCAGCTAAATTTCTTGACCAGTCATTCCAATCAGCTTGATGCAGAGGTACAGGTAATCCCTGATTTCTTTGTGTCCCCTTGGTATTCTGATATTTTATATGTATTTTAGAATTTACGGGCTCATTAGAGGAAATTTCAACTCAAAATGGACCTCCTAAAAAAATTAATAAAATAATATTTTTTAATTTTTGAGGAAGAAAAGAAAAAAACTACTTTTTTGTTTGTATTTTCGACATATCTCGCCATGTTTTACTCAAATTTCGATTGGGAGAGCTTGTTGGATGCAGAATTAAATTCTACATCCAACGAGTACCCACTCTGCATACTTTCTAGTTTTTATTTTTTTGGGGGTAGAGGGGTCCATCAAAAGTATGCCGAGTGGGTACTCGTTCGATGTAGAATTTAATTCC
Source organism: Pseudotsuga menziesii (assembly GCA_001517045.1). NCBI lineage: Eukaryota > Viridiplantae > Streptophyta > Pinopsida > Pinales > Pinaceae > Pseudotsuga > Pseudotsuga menziesii. Next base: position 357,512 of record LPNX011158695.1, on the reverse strand, counting down.
ACATCCAACGAGCTCTCCCAATCGAAATTTGAGTAAAAACATGGGGAGATATGTCGAAAATACAAATAAAAAAAGTAGTGTTTTTATGATACCTATCCCCAAATTTATATTAAAAAAGTGTTTAAGAACTATACGGTATTTCAAATTTAAAGCAATTTCATTGGCTAACACATGATGACATGGAACTTGAATTAGAGTTAAAAGGCCCATTTTGAGTTGAAATTTCCTCTAATGCCAACATAATTGAGCAGGGAAAGGGTAAGATCAGTAAAGATGAAGTCTGCTAAGTTCTGTATTTTGAACAAATACCTCTATGGGAAAGACCCTGGTGGTGTTCTACTAAACTACCTCTTGGAGAATGAATCTAAACAGACAATGACATAATTTCACAAGGGAGACTATGGTGGAAATCATTCATGGAAAGTGATTGCAAACAAAATTTTGAGGGATGGTTTTTACTGGCCTTCAGTGTTATCAAATTCCTACAAGGAAACTACTACCTATCACCAGCGACAAATATTTGATGGAAAAAGAAAAGTGGGATCACTTCCTCTAAACCCCATATCAACAGAAGCACCCTTTCAGTAGTGGGGACTGGACTTTATTGGAGAAATAATTCCTAACTCCTCGGGACAGCACAGATGGATCTTGACAGCTACTAACTAATTCACTAAGTGGATTGAGGCAATTCCTACAAGAAGGGCCACAGTTGCTGTAATAATGGGTTTCCTGGAAGAGAATATTTTATCCAAGTTTGGTTGTCCCAAAAGAATTGTACCACATAATGATCCTTCTTTAAAATCCAAGAAAATGGTAAGTTTCAGTTACAAGTACCACATTAGCCTAAATCATTCTACTACATAAGCCTAGTAAGAATTATTAAGAAGTTGTTGGAAGATAACAAAAGGGCCTGGCACAAAAAGATGAGATATGATTTGTGGGCTCACAGAATCGGCACTAAAAGAGCTATTGGAATGTCACCATTCCAACTAGTATATGGAGCTGAGGTGGTTTTTCCAGCATCCTTGGGTGTACCAGTCATGAAACTATTGCGGGAGTAGCAAGATGAACCCAACCATATGCAAAGAAGGATCAACCAGATCATAGAATTAAATGAAGTAATGGACAAAGCATATGATAAATTACAGTTACATCAAGAAAGAATGAAGAAAACCTTTAACAGAAAGGTAAAGGAAGAAAAGTTCTAGATTGAGGATTTGGTCTTGAAATCGGATGCTCCCAGAGAGGATCAACATGGAAAATTTGATCACATGTGGGTAGGCCCCTACATCATAGCAACATATAGATGAGACAATGCATTTATTTTACATCACCAGGATGGATCTCAGCTGAAAGGAGGTCCAGTAAATGGGAGATATCTTAAGCATTATTTGTCCAAAAAGAGGGGATAATTTATGTATCATAGTTGTATATATTTTTCTTTCTTTATATTTTTAACAATTCGTATGGTGAAGCCAAAAGATTTGAAGCCCAAAGAGAAGGCCTTAAGATTTGAAGGGGTTTCCATTTTTCTAGTCTTCTTTGATTTTTCACTTACAGGTTAAAAACAGAAAATTAAAAAGTTTGAAGTCTGCAATCCTCAAGTCGCCCAATGGATATGGCACATGGTCTATGGAGTTCTTTGCTACCTCACAGGGAGGATAGCATCCCGAGTTGGAACCAGTTGTTAGGACCATTTATTAGCTAAGTAGTTGGAAAGGAGTTTGTCCAATAATGATGAATGAGGTATAAAAATTTTCACATCATAGAACCTCAAAAGACTGTTGATAGAGGTCTGTAGGCGTTTGAAAGGGAATTTTCAGAACCGAAATGACCAAATACAGAAGAAATTCTGATTTTTGACTTTGAAAATGCTTATGAATGAAGATATCTTCCCTTAGTTGAATAATAATAGGAGATGGACGGTCTGGATGTGCCATGGAAAATATCAAAGGCTAGAAATCATTTCTGCACAAGGAAAATCGGGAGCGGAAGTCCATAGCAAGGTAAGGTTTGGTTACAAAAGTGTTAAATCTGACTTCTACATCCTGCATTCTAGATCCAACAATAAATAATGGCTCCGCGGTAAATCAATGACTAAAAATCTCGGGAGTAAAAGTTGGAATCGCGAAAAGACAAGTTTGGTCTCAGAAAGCTGAAGTTATGATTCGCGATATCCTCCAGATCTACGGTAAGAAAATATTCCCTGCAAATCAATGATGCAGAAAGAAAGCAGAAGGGTGGATACTGGAAACTAGAAAGACAAAGGTTTTGATATTAAAAAGTTGAAGTTTCAATTTTTGATATCCGCCATATCTATGGTCCAAAAACCATCTGCATCCATAACAACGGTCCAAATTGATCCCGAAGGTAACGGTAAATTTGAAGGCTGAAATCCTAAAAAGACGGTATTTTCAAGGGATTTTGGGTTTTCCGCAAACCTTAGATCAACGACTGAAAATAGATCTGATGCAGATCAATTGTGCGAAAAAAAAGGGGTGAAAAGGATGATGCAGAGGTGGGAAAATGTAAAATTAAACCTTGGGAAGGACTTCATCCCATATTCTACATTCCGCAAACCATAGATCAACAGTGCAAAATGAATATCGAGAAAAAATCTACGGTCCAAACTGATTTTCATGGGAAAATTATAGAGAAGGAGGAAAAGCATTGTAGGGCATGGCGGAAACCCTCGAACCGGTCGTTTTCAGCATCCCTGATGTCAAAACTCCTCAACTAATTCATCATGCATGCTCCAATGTGTGTTTTCTATTTGGTTTTATGATCATGGAATATTTGTCAGATCGTCATTTTGTTATGAATTTCGTTTTCATGCTGAAAACTATTTTTAGCTCTGTTTCAAGGTTGGTCTTGGGAGCTTAGGAAACTATAAATATGCCCTCCATAAATGGAAACGGGGTTGGAACCCGTAAGAATTTTGTGTTATGCTTTATTGAGATATTTGATAATAAAATTTGTATAGCCAAATGCTTGTTGTTGTTGCAGAGATTCCTGTGTGATTCGTAGTTACAGTCTATTATTTTCTTTCCTCTGTGCATTTCTTATTGTTAATCTTGCCATTATGTGTTCTTCATGTCTGTAATAAGTGTATAATAGTTCACAATTCATCTTGTATGCTCTGGCTATTGTTTTTAGGTATCCACAAAAATATTTCCCTCCAAAATTGATGCATAATTCATCCTTATATGATCTTTGTTGATGGACTGTTCTTATTCTCTCTTTATCACCAGACAAACAATTGTTTGACTATAACTGATTTCTACCTTTCCTCTATGGATGTTCACATGCAAACTATTATGTAACTCATCTATAATTTGTGACTCCATATCCCAATTGTTCTTACCATGGTTCAACCATGAACTCAACCTGAATTTGTTTTTTCTTTAAATCTAGCCTTGATAAATATCCTGTGAGAGATCCCTCTCTGGAAAGGAAGAAGTCATCTCTCCTTTCTTAAAGTGGTTTTGTTGTTACCTTTGGATTTACCCTCTGCAACATAGGGTGTAATTCTAAGTGCTAACACTCCCTCCCAAATTATCAATCGATTTTACCTTCCAAATATGTCTTAGGTGCACTGGAAATAGCCTTCCAATGCCACCTGTATAAGAAACTAGTGTCAGGAGACTAAGGCTACTAAATCTACAACAAGAGTTTGGCAAAACAGTTTCTTTCCTTATCGATGTGCATGGGAAAGGTAGCTAAGCCCAAAATCCTACCAATATTGGAAATGCATGGGGCCTAAGAAGTGGTATTGATAGGACCCCCGTACGCACAACAATCCTGGTATATGATCCAACCAGGAATTGGAGGGTTATCTCCGCAACCAAGTTCTCTCGCGGCCTCGTGCTTGACTCTGATGTTAGAGGATATTTCTAGATTATTCCTTGTAGAAGTGGATTTACCTAAAGATAAGCCACTATGTCTGAAATCATATTTCTCTTGGACAGTTAAAATCTCCTAGTCCAAGAGCCTATCCTAAGCTAGTTGATGATCAAACCTATAAAAATAAATATTACTAATAGATTTTTAAGTTAAGCATTCCTTTTATGGATTTATTACTCAGAGGTAGTGGAGTGGGACTGAATGTTGTTTGGACTCAACATGTGAAAGAAAATGATGTATAAATTTTTAGAATAAATGCAACTAACAATTCTCTTTTTTCCTTTTCTTTTTAAATGAAACGAATAAAACTTTTTGAACAATTTTGAGAAAACACGAGGCTTTAATATTTTTTATTTTTCTAAAAATAGTGGGAAAACAACTAATGGAAATCTATGCAAAATGAAAACTTCCTTTTGTCTTTCTTTTCAAAAAATTCAAAAATTTTATGCAATTGAATGCACGTTAAGCAAGCTAAGCAATCTGATCATATATAAATGTAAATGATACTATTCAGATCTTCACAATAACAATCTTCTGCAAATCAAGAAAAGATGACTCAAACCATAACTTGGACAAAACTATTGACTCAGTAAGACCAATAGATAAAAAATTTGTAAAAATGACTAACCTAGACCACTACAATAGCAATACAAGGAAAAATAGTGTTCTGAAAGGACTGATAGACACCAACACCCTATAAAGACACCAGCATTCAAACCAAACATCCAAGTAGGAAAGACCCAACAAATTCACACAAATAATATTCAGACAAAAGTGAAATGCACACACCAACAACAACACTACCATGCTAAAGACAGAACCCTATAAACACCTGAGAAGTTGGAGAGCCAAAATCAAGAAAAACCATAGCAATTTGACCTATACCTACAGGAAATCATGACTGTCACTAAGCCAACGCCCAAATGACTCATGACTGTATATACAGTAAACCTGTGAATACAACATGGCACACATGAATGTATGTATTGACAACCCACTGATACAGTCAATTTTTTTCAAAAAGAAAAAGAAATGACTAAAGGATCCTGAACCTTAACCACTGAAAACCAAAGGTAAAAACCAAGAAAAACACTTATAGCATCAAATAGATCAAACTGGAAAGGAAATCCTATGGAACATAGCAAAAACAGGTTAGACTCCCCAGCGGTGTCACCAATTTTGTTGTTCAGCGAAAGTCTACCTTATGACCTAAGGGTCTAGGATCACCAACATACCAAAATTAAACTTGCAGACATTCAGCTATCTATAAATTTGAGAGAGAAATAGGGCAGAAGTTAGTGTACCTTGTTTATGAAGGCTGGTCCTAGCTTTCTCCTTCATTCCAAATGTTCCAACAGCTCCAAGGGATCTTCACAGCTACAAAAGAAATAATTTCCTTCCTGCAGAATCTTAGATGGCATATAAGAGATTAATGAAATATAATGATTGCAATAATACAACAATATAATTCATGAATCATAACACATAAGAACATTATTGCACCAATTTGGAAGAAAAACTCTCTTTATTGATAAGCAGTGATGAAAGATACAACCTATATCTGACACAGGTCCTCCTCTGCTAGCTAAGGAACTGAGTTTTGCTTCTCCAAATCTCCAAGGGTATTTCTCCAGCATAACCTTGCTCTCTTAAGATCTATATGTAACCTCAAACCCCTCTATTTATACTTGATGAATAGTAGTAGTTACAAAGCTTGAGATGGTTAGGGAAGTTGGGAACATTATGATTGTGAGCCCAACTGTCTCTAACTAAACATTTTTTTATTTTTAATTTTTGGCTTAGAGTAATCGCAGGTATGAATATAGGCAAGTCGTGAGTGAACCGCGAATTTTATAAAGGAAACCCGCAAATGCAAACTGTGATCATGTAATCGTGTGTTGTATATATGGCTACCCGCGAATGCTTCATGAGTTGTAGTGTCAATAGTCACGATTACACCTTAAGCACTTTATAAAACATGGATAATTCTAGAATGATCAAGATGTATCAAGGAACATTCTCATTTATAGGTTTTGGGATACTTCAATCCGTTGTATCTTTTTGTGTACCGACACATTGAGTGTCAGTACTCAAACGGAGAAGTGCCATTTCATAGGATAACACCCTCTACCATGTTTTTAAAACGATTCCTAGTCCAAAAATATGATCCTTCAAGTGTTATTGATTACTCAAAAGGAATGGATTCCCAAAATAACTTGGGCTCTTTGACTAAATTTTCTTAAAATTCCATTTTTTCCTTGCCATTAATCATTTTTTTAAAGGATCTACAACATAAGGTATAAGCTCTACTTTGGTTGTACAAGCAATTTCAATATGTGTAACTGTAGGATTGAATTCCATAATTTCTTCCTGGTCATTAAGCAGAGATTCATATTTTATCTATGAACCTTCTCCTCACACTAATTTTCCTACAATTCTATTAGTACTTTAAATGGTTATTATTTCACCATAAATGTCATTTTGGTTCCATAGCTCGGTTCATGCAACCTATACAATATAAAATTAATTAAAAATACTAAAAATGAGATTCCACGAAGAGGTTGTCAACAATCAATATATTTGATCCTTGTACCTTGTGTTTTTCCTAAAGTAGTATAAAGAAATTCTACGTCTCTAGCATCTCTCTAGAAACAAAGCCAAAAATGGTTATCTTTTTAATAACCTTATTAATTGACTTGAGGGTAGTTAGTTAGAAAACCATTTAATACATCAACCATAGGTTAGGATACTTTATGAGATTCCATGTACTATATGTGTAGGCCTTAGATGTTCTTACTAATGGTTTCTCTATGTGTCCCTATAAATAGAAATTGCACTTAATTCTACAATTGAAATTGTAGTTTTTCTACAAGCCACAATTGCAACTATGTCTTCAAACTCAATGCAAAAAAAAACCAATACATATATCTTATGATATATTGAATCTAATCACACGTCGTTCTTATTATACCCCTTATCAAAGCTATAACAATTTTGTAAAGATTAAAATATTAAAATAGAATCAAACTATAATAGCAAAGTACAAAATAAAATGTGAACATTCAGTGATAAGATGGTGGAATACAATTATCACACAACAAAATTGGAACAAATGGAAATTGAGAAAATCGAAAACATATAACTATTAATTAAGCAATACCCATACTCTATGAAGTGGGATATCCTCTTAATATAGTACTAGAATTATCTCACAACAAGACTAACTTGATATCATAGTACTTCTACAACATCTCACAATAAGTAACTGACACTTTCTTATGTTACTAATATATCTTCCATAGTCTCAAACTTGTATTATTTCCAATATTATTTATCTATCTATTTAAATGTCAACCGACTTGAGAATTGAAAGGATTATCAACTGGTTATGAAAATCTTATCGATTACAAAGTTCATTTTCAATGTATACCAATGATTTCATAATTGTTTTATTACATTCAGCCCAATTTTAAGGCACTCAATGATCATGACTCGTTATTTCTACAATTGATACACAAAATACAATAAGCCACAGACTAACAAGGTTGGAAATCTTATTGGATCCACAACAACTTATATGTTCTATAATAACTCATCCAAAATACATCATGAGAAATTGTTGATGGTGTTGAGATATTGGATCCACAACATACAAAAGGTAAATCTATAGAAAATCCTTCAAACAACTATTAGTCAAAGAATACGCATAGAATATACTCACCATTTCATACTAGTTAATAAAAAATCGAACGGAATCATAGGGAAATATGATACCAGTTACCTCAAGAATTAATCGATATTTAGAATACCAAAAGGATAAGAGTAAGGGTTGATGATAGGAAAAGAAAGAATGGTTTGAATAAGGAAAAAGATGTCTTAAGGTAGACAAAAGAAAGGCTCATTATTGATATTGATATTCTAAACACACCTTACCCCATTGGTTGGATGTTTGCAAGTGGGTCTCTAGAGTCCTTTGGGAGGCATCCTCCCTCTTTGACCACTTTTATCCTCACTTCAACGTTCCCTTTCCGATGGTTTGTAAGAAATAAAATTGTGATGTATTTAAGCCATGCAATGTTCTCCTAACCTCATCCATCAGTGGACAACTATTATTAGCCTAATTTGGCTCACATATTTTATAATAAGTATTTTTAGTTGGATTCATCACTTTAGCTCATCTCTCACTTCCATCATCTCCATCATCATATGATCTCATTTTTTCCACATGAGCTAAGTCAAATTTCATGTTTAACGTGTAACATGTGGCTCATTTTCTATCTAGGAGATGTGGACTAAATCCTTTAAAATCTATGTGTTGGCCCTAAAATAGAAAAAAAAAACATTTTATTTTACTCATTAGTTTTGTGTGCCTTCCAAAAATAGTGTAATGGCATAAAGTGGACCTTATCAATCCATTATTTCCAAAAATAGTTCTTTATCTAGCCTTCAATAGTTATCCTTATCCCAATACTTAATTGATACAATGAGATCATTCACATTGAAGCTAGATCTAAAGTGAGGTCCACCATTCCAAAGAGAGAAAAATGCCTTTATCCAAGATCTTTCTATCATTGAGGAATACTCTTTCTGTAGTGGGGATCTCTCCCCAACTATGTACAAAAGCACCAACCCTAGATAATGCAGATCATAGGGTAGATTTCAACAATAATAACAGGAATGAAAACAACAATAACAATATTTTTTAAGTTTTTTCAAATATATAATAATAACTGATGCAAAAAAAGAACAAAAGATACATTTTTTCTGAAATGTGGGCCACCGTAGCCATCCTCAAAAATGGTCCCGCGGTTCCACGATTTGGGTCTCCAGTCTCTTCCATGAATAGTTTTCAAATGGGGAATGGATCCAAATGGGTACGAAGTGAACTCAACATCTGCCGTGGGAAATGGCATGGAAAAATATGGGAATAATGGCAGAAAAGTCTACAATGTGACTAAGAGCAAATGGCAAAAAGTGTTTTGGAGGAGTCCTTCACAATGTATTTATAGGATGGTCCAAAGGTTTTTGACCCATGGTATTTTATTGTCCATGGTATTTTGACCCATTCTCATTTTTAGGGTTTTTTGGCCCTTTTTTGGAGAGAGTGGGGATAAATCACAATAAATGCTCAACTTCCCTTCATTTATGGGGAAGGAATAATAATGTCTTGGACCATATTTAGTGGAAATACAATTGTGAAGGTCAAAATGGAGGAACTAATGGTGGGAATATGATGTATGATTATGGTTTAGACCATAGAGAGCTAGGTGAACATTTTTTAGTGTTAACACTTTCTACCACCAAAATCTTGGAGTGCAACACATAAGGAGGGAAGGGGCCCTCCTTCATAGTTGCTTTGGAGCCCATTTAGCTTCATAGACTACTTTAAGGTGTGCATATTTTCAATTATTATTCTTTCCATTTGGAAATGAAGTCATTCGTAATTTCTATGGTATCTTATTATTTGTATTAAGTTATTACATTTCTCTTGCATAAGGTAGACTCGGTAGGAAACCACTTATTTGCACATTTATTTTTAGTTTATCCCTTTTTCCCATTACTTAATAAACACAAGCATTAAGTAGGTATTGTTGGTACACATTGGTAATGAAACACCGATATCATGGGCCTAATTCCTTTCAAAATGATCATAGGGCCTTACAAAATTTTCATAATTCCAGGAACAATATGCAAACCATCCATGAATTGGACCCTTCTTTTGGGTTAGTGGCTAGGCATGTCAACTAAATTTGACTCGAGAGTGAGTCAATAAATGTGGTTAAGGGTTATTTCCCCTTCATTTTGATTAAATACATGGTGGTCCCAACTCAACAAATTGTAAAATATTAGTGGCACCACCTAAAGTAAGGATCATTAGTAGGAATAAATAGTATCAAAGCTCATCGGAAGAAGAAGTTAGAATATCAAGATAAGATCCCAAGTTTTGAGAGATGAAGTGGTGGAATATTGTAGAGCACTAGAGATGTAAGAAACAAGTGAATAGTAGATAACACTTATTGAACTATTAGTATGAATTTAAAGGCTTCAACCTATTTTAGGTTAGAGACTCTATTTGAATGAGACCTATTGTTTCTATTAAGTATGGACATGTTGTTTCAAGAATGAGATATTAGTCTATCTACTCCTATGTATTGTCAACTTTGGAATGATGATCTCTATTATGCTAACTATATATGGAATGATCCCCTCATTTCAAATCAATTTTATGATGCTAATGGTTTTTATTCGAAGGATTTGTTGTTTCTTGTTTCATACTTTTATATTGCAATCCCTAATTACATGTTATTATGAATGGTTGCACCTTTGATATAGCCTAGTTCACATTATAATGTTGATATTATGATTATATTGGTTAGGTATTCTACTTGTTCAGTATCAATATAATGATGGTTTTGTTTTCCATCTATTAGCTTTCTCCCATAACTTTTAGTCTTAGCACTGCACCTCAGGTCCATACCTTCCCTATCCCAAAGGATTGATATGTCATTACTATACTACAACCCCATGGACCCGAGTCTACTAATTCAACCCAATGGTTTGACTCCTCAAATGAACATGCATATCAGTTCCAATATTTTTACTCTTTAAGGATACAAACATCTGACGAGGATGTATGGAATACAAGCATAAGGGTACTACATAATTACCTTTTGTAGTTGTAACACCCCTAGAATATTCCCCAATTTAAAATGTATTTATGTAATTATGTAAAAGTCTATGAGTACCTATGTGAAAAAACTCAATGTATATCTTTTAAAATTTAATATTAAAGTATGAGTTGGGAATGGCTAAGTCAGAAGCCTAGATGATTGGGGACGCATGTATTCACCCATGACAGTGAGGGGGCGGTTGTAATAGCTTAGGGGATAAGTTATGACCATGTTTAACCCTATAGACCAAAATAATACCTTTTACCTTTTTTATTAAGCCTTAATATCCTTTCTTAACCTTAAAAACATGTTTATGAGTAAAAAGGTGATTAAGTGGAGATGAGTTGGGATTTTTACAAGTGTTGCATGGATGTGAAAGATCCATCAAAGGTTGGTGGGATTGATATTGGGGAAGGAGGCTCGATCTTGTATAAGTCTATCTGAAAATTTTTGAATGTTGTACACTATATTCTAGGAGATGATAGAGAAGCAAGGAGGAAATAATTTTCATGATAGATCGTGAGAGTGGAGAAGAATGTTGAGCATAGTTACTAGAAGGTTTTTGTATGTGCATAAGGTAAGTTGTGGAGGCCATGCATGAGGAAGGGAGACTCTATGATAGGGAATCCATAGAGGAAAGCTAGTCTGTTGCACGGGATGTGCTGAAGCAAAATTCTGGTTCAAGGTTGGTTGTTGAACATGGATGTTGAGTGCACATTGCGGTCGAATCAAGAGTGCAATGCATCACATCCCAAATTGTGCAGTTGGAAACCCAAGTTGGATGTTAATTGGAAATATCTTGTGGACTTAGAAACGTGTCCAGAACTGGAGAGAGTTTCCTAGTTTGACTTTATGGAGAGGTAGTTAGGTTGGAGAGAATTTTGTGAACCCCAAACCTGATCTGCAAGCCTTTTGGTTGATATTATTTTCATTTTTGGTTTTTTGCTTTGATTGCACCAATCAAATGGAAAATGGTGCATGAAGTTGACTTGGTGGAATTCTAATCACAAAGGAAAATGACGATTATCACTATTTTGATAGTGTAATGAATCCATGGAAGTGAATTCCACAGTTTGACATGGATTTGGTTATAACCCAGTAAATCACAACTGTTAAGTGAGAAAAGCTTAGATAACTTGGGCCGGTGAGAATTCAGTGGTGAATGCATGAGTCTAATATTGGGGATGGGGTTCTTCTCAAAGGTTTATGAGAAAAACTACCTATGATTGGGTAGAGCATGGTTTCCGTGAAGCTAGTTTCCAGACAGTTTAATCTCATATAAGTGCATACAAATTGATGTAAAATCCTAATGAATGTAATATTTGTTGTTACAAAGCAATTATGTGTATTGTCTTGTTGAGTGCTTATTCATTGAACGAACAAGTTGTTTGATAGTTTATAAAATTATTGATAAGTATATGTTTATATGAATAGTTATGGTAGTGTATATGAATGTAGTTAAATGATTTATTCCCTAGTTGGACATCGACGGGAAAGATAATGGGTTCCAAAGGCTGTTGTATGTTTCTTATTTGAATGAAGTTAAATGTGTTGTTTTTGTTTCTTATCTAAATGAATTTAACCTGAGATGGACATTGGAAACTAAGCCAGTAGGCTCCAAAGGTTGTGTTTAATTTTCTGCATGAAGGAATGGTCAAGTATGTATGGCATTCCAGTTCCATAGCTTTATAAGAAAAGTGTAAAGGTTTATGTTAAAGTAATGGTTATATGATTGGTTGGGTAACTCGATATTGTATGTATATTTGGGATTGAATGCCTTTAGTATTGGTAATGTAGGATAAAGGAAATGTTCCTTAGTGATCAAGTGCATACCTTAGTTAGACTGAAGATTATTAATCTTTCCCAATTGCCAATGCATACCCAAAGTCTGTATTTTTTATAGATTTAACAGTTCGTTAATTATTTCTTATTATTACACTCGATTGAATTATTGTATCCATTTAATGGAATGGATTTTGACGTTTGAGAGGTTAACTATCTTATTCTAGTCTTTTTGTGAGAGCAATTAATACTGTTAAGTTTGGTTGTGTTTCCTTGGTTTAGTTCTCAAACTCGTGAAGGAAACCATCACTTGAAAGGGACTGGTTTGATGCTCGGGAATGGCGTGTTAATTGTTGTGTGTTTTTCCTTGGTTTTCTTTATATTACCCTCATGTTTTCATGTCAATCTGTGAGCTTGAGAGGTGTTTTGTTGGGAAATAATCCTAGTGCCAACTCATGGCAGAAATCCTTATCTACCTCTCTATTTCATTTCCTTAGATGTTTACTTGAAAATGGTTAAGTGTAGCTATTTTACATCAAAGTAATTGTGACCGTTGATTACAGTACCTGAGTGGGTTTTGAATCCTGACTTCCGACGTCCCAAAGTCGAAAATTGGAATTCATGAGTGGTTTTTGTAATGATTGGTTGTTGGTGTCAACTCCCAAATTCTGACATGTTGATGTCAGGAATTGGAAGTCAAGAGTGTTCATTAATAAATCTTTGTTAAATGGTGTCGACTCCTGACTTCCAATGTGTCAACATCGAAAATAGGGAGTTTCTTGTATTTTTCTGTTTGATGTGCTGACTCCCAAATTCCAATGTCAGTAAGGTCAAAATCGGCATGGAAAAGTCGGTATCAGAAGGTTTCAATCGGAAAGGTGGATTAATCCATCAACTATGTTATTTAACCCTGCTTGATGTATGATTAATTAATTCTAGTATATTATTAAGTCTTGATTAATCTAGTAAAGGCTTATTTAAGGTGTTTATTAACTACTCTTCTACATAAAACAGTCTTATGAGGATCATTCTTAGTTAATTAATATTTTGAATTAAATCTCTATGATTTTTATAGAGCCTATGTAGTGATCTTGTATGGTTTAGCTACATATTGGTATCTGAGTAGTTGTGTAACACGTGGGTACGTTAAATTGTGGTATTAGAAAACGTTTAGTGTACGTGCTTCCTTTATTTTTAAAGGGGGTGATTACCAATATGTATGGTAATGTAAGGGGTACGTTACAGATTGGTATCAAAGCCAAGGTTTCAACCCTTAGCCTCCGTAAATTGTTTGTTTGGAAGAGCATATGTTCTTGAGTTATTTATTCTATAATTGTATTGTATGAAATTTTATATGCAGATAATGAGAATACAATTATGCATATGAATTTTTAATGTGAACTAACAAGCATGGTTAATTTCTCATATTGTCAGCTATAGTATAGCTTGTTTCAAGCCTTTGTAGTTGTTGATTTCCATAGTAGTAGGCTAGCAGAACTATAAATATGGTTGAAATCCCTGAAATATCTCATTTTTATGAAGAGGTGAGAATGGGTGGCCAAAGAATAGAGTCCAATAGTCATCAGTCAGAAATGGAACCCAAAGAAGTTGTTTCGAACATTGAAATACATTCAGGTGGGGAATGGAAATATTATACAATATATGGAAAATAGAATCAAATTAATCAAAATTTGATGCAGAACCTAATGCAAATGCAATATAGGGTTCAACAAGTACCTTACATGATAGTAAGAGAAGGAGAAGAATCCCTGGACAAAGAGAATTCTGATAGCTACCAGCATTCCATGGATAAGGATGCAAGTGAAAGGAAGGTGCATTCTTAACACCATTTAGTTTGGAGTAAGAAACAGGAATTTAAGCATGATGTCCATCTTAGCAGGTATCAAAAAAGAAAGCATTATGGGAATGTTTTGCAGGGTGAACTAAGAAAGCTTGATCCTCCCACTTTTGATGGAGAGAAATCCGGTGAAGTTGTTGAGATTTGGTTTTTAGAGATGAAGATCAAGTACCTACAGCTACATGAGTATTCCAATAACCAAGAAGCCATAATTTTTATTTATAATCTACAAGGAAAGGCCTACCAATGGTGGAAGCAGCTGAAGCAAGTAGAAGGTCTGGATGAAAGGGAAATTTATTGGAGAAGATTCCAAAGGTATTTCAAGCAATAATATTTGTCTCGACAATATTATGAAAAGAAGATGTTATAATTCTTCGAACTCTAATTGGGAAGCATGACAATGGAGGAATATGAGAAACATTCTTGGATTTGTTGAGTTATGTGGACTCCATCCAAGAGGAAAAGGTAAATATACATCATTTCCTCAGTGGTTTACCAACATTATATAAGGAGATAATATCCTATGATGAGCCTCATACCTTGAAAGAATGCATGTGAAAGGCTTCATGTGTGTGTGATCAAGGTAAGAACAAGCAAGATCTATATAAGAACTTGAAGAGTAAGCTGAAGGTGAAACATGAGCATAGGAAAAATGGAATTAAGCCCTTTAAGGTTAAACATGAATAGTTTAACACTTTTAGGCATCCAATTTCAAAATATGTACCTAGAGAGAATGAACCTACAGGATAGGATAGAGGAAACCAGCACTAGTCAAATGTTGGAAGTTTGGAGGTGACCACTACCTCAACAATTGTTCTGAGAGGAAGAACAATGATGCCATAATGTACATTGTGAAGGACATGTCTACAGTGGGGGGAGTTGCTAGAAAAAATCCTCGAGTTTATGCAGCATTGGACAATAGCCACGAAGACTACCAGTCTTCGATTATCGAAATTGAAGGTATAGTAAACAATTACTAGTTTCAATCTTTATCGATACCAGAGCTTCATCTAGTTATATAAATACTAACTTGATTGAAAGATGCAAGTTAGTGAGAAGTAAGATTCCTAAGCACAGGATGGTGCAATTAACGACAGGAATGAGAAGGAAAATCACATTAGTGGTTAAAGGATGCATGTTTTCAATGAATGTAATGCAGACCAAACCTGATTTGAACATAATTCCTCTCAAGTCGTATGATTTTTTTCTTGGAATGGATTGGATGGAGTCGCATCACATGATTCTTGATTATTGAATCAAAGTTGTGACTTACCAGGATGAGGATGGAAACACTGTTCAAATCCATGGAATTCCTAGATCAATTCCAGTAAGAGAAGTATCATTCATGCAAATGAAAAAGTATATCAAAAATGGTTTCCACTTTATGCTATTTGCGTTGAGGAATTACCAGCTAAAATGGAGCCATGTGTTGAGGTAATTTGAGTACTCTATGATTTTGAAGATGTATTCTAGGATGTTCCCGTATTTCCACCAAAGTGGGACATAGATTTTACAATTGGCTTGGCACCTAGATTGGTGCATGTATCTAAACCTCCTTATAGGATGAGCACTCCACGGCTAAAGGAATTTTAGGTGTAATTGGTAAATTTGTTGGAGAAAGGTTACATTATCCCTAGTATTTCTCCCTAGGGAGATCCAACATTGTTTGTGAGGAAGAAGGATGGCACGTTGAGGTTATGTGTGGAGTTAAATAAATCCACCATCAAGAATAGGTACCCACTACCAAGGTTCAACGACCTCTTTGATCGGTTAAGAGGGGAAAAGGTGTTCTCTAAGATCAATTTGTGGTCTGAGTATCACCAAGTGTGCATAAGGGATGAAGACATCAGTAATACTGCCTTCAAGACTAGGTATGGGCATTATGAATACACAATGGTACCCTTTATGTTAGAAAATGCCCCAGTACCTTTATGTGCTTGATGAATGGTGTGTTCAAAGAGTTCTTGGAAAAAATAATTATAGTATTCTTAGATGACAATTTGGTTTATTCCAAGTCTGAAGAAGAGCTTGAGGAGTGACTCATGATTACTCTGCAGATATTGAGGGAGAACTGGTTGTATGCCAAGCTTAGCAAATGTTATTTCTACTAGAAGAAACTATTATATTTGGGTCACATCATTTCTAAAGAAGGTGTAGAATTGGACTTTGCTAAGGTAAAAGTGATTCAAGAACGGACTAACCCAAGGAACATGAAAGAGGTCAGATCATTTATGGGATTAGCAGGTTATTATAGAAGGTTCATAGAATATTTCTCTCATATTGCAAATCCAATTTCTTCCTTACATAAGAAGAATGTGAAGTTCATCTGGAGCCATAGGTGTGAAGAAAGATTCAAACTCTTAAGAGAGTTGCTCACCTATGCTCCAGTGTTAGATCCAAACAAGGAGTAAGTAGTATGTATCAATGCATCTTAGGAAGGACTTGGTGGAGTCTTGATGCAATATGGCCATGTCATTTTCTATGAATCATGGAAGTTGAAGGATCATGAGAAGAACTATGCTACTCATGATTTGGAGTTAGATGTTATAGTTCATGGACTCTGGATGTGGAGGCACTATCTTCTAGAAATCCAGTTCAAATTAAGGATCAATCATCATAGCCTTAAATATTTGTTTGAGTATCCTCAATTGAATGCCACCTAGGTTGATTCCTTAGTGAACTCAACTTTGAAATTAAGTACATTAAAGGTAAAGAAAAAAAGTGGTTGATGCACTCAGCAGAAGAAGAAAACCAATGTAATTTTCATCCATTAGTTACTAGAAGTCAGATATTAGGAACATGTTGCATAAAGCATTAAAGGTAGATAATAATTATCTACAAGTTGCAGTACTGTTACAATCAGGTAGAAGGCCCTTAAATTTTTCCAAGTATTCATTAGCTGAATATGGAACTCTTCAATTGAAGGACATAATTTATGTACCATATCAATCCAACTTGAAGAAGATTATATTTTAAGAGATGCGTAGCGGTCCTTATGCATGTTTACCTGGTTACCATAAGGCATTAATAGTGGTGAAGAAAGAGTTTTATTGGCCAGGTATGAAGAATGAAATAGCCCGATACATTCCTCGGTGTTTAGATTGTCAAGGGGTGAAAGCAGAGCATAAGCATCATGTTGGTCTACTCCATTTATTGTCGGTACCAGAATGGAAGTGGGATGTAGTGACCATTGACTTCATTACCAAGTTTCCAAAGACACAAACACATGGAACTGGGATGTAATGACCATTGACTTCATTACCAATTTTCCAAGCACACAAAGGAAGCATGATTCTATTATGGTGGTGGTTGAAAAATAAACAAAGTGATCCCACTTTGTACTTGTATAGTCAACCTTTAAAGTAACTAAGATTGCATAGTTGTACATGAAATAAATTGCTAGATTGCATGGAATTCCTAAATCCATAGTTTCATATTGGTATCCAAATTTCACTTTGAAATTTTGGAAGGCATTGTTCAAAGAATTAGGAACCAAGATTAACCTTAATACAACTTATCATCCACAGTCAAATGAACAGACTGAGCTAGTGAATCAAGTCATTGAGGACATGCTTTGAATGTACGTAATCGATAAGCCCGGCAAGTGGGAAGATTATTTATATGTAGTGGAGTTTGCATATAACAATGGTTACCAAGCATCATTGAAGATGTGTCCATTTGAGGAACTCTATGGAAAAAGTGCAGTGTTCCAGTGAATTGGAATAGGACTATGGATAGGCTGGTCACTAGGTCAAAAATGCTTCCAGAGATGGAACAACAAGTAACCAAGATAAACTAGAATTTGAAAATTTCACAGGACAGACAAAATATCTATGCAGGTGGAATCAAAGTGAAAAGATAGTTTCAAGTTGGGGACAAAGTATTTTTTAAGGTCAAGGGAAGCAAAAGTTCATTTCGGTTGGGTAACTGCAATAAGTTGGCTACTAGGTTCTCTAGACCTTTTGAAGTCCTAAGAAGAATCGAGCTAGTTGCTTATGAACTTTTCTACCTCCTTCGGTTAAAGTACGTAATGTTTTCCATGTTTTCTTTTGAAAAATTATGTGTATGACTCTAATCATATTATTGATTGGTCTATGATACAAGTGGAACCTGAAGGGGAAATCCAAGTGCATCCAGTCTGCATACTGGACAAAATAACCAAAACTCTCAGGAACAGATCCATAGAACAAGTAAAGGTCCAATGTACCTATTATATCCCTGAAGAAGCAACTTGTGAGTTAGATGATAAGATGCGGGAAGAGTATCCCCATATGTTATGAAGAAAAAATTATGTAATTTCAATTTGAAAATTTTGTATAAATTTTTGGACATTGAAAAGTCCAAGGACGATGTACATTTTAACTGGGGAGGGGAATGTAACACCTCTACATTGTTCCCCGGTTTAAAATGTATTTACGCCATTATGTAATGGTCTATGATTTCCTATGTCGTGGAACTCAATGTAGATGTTTTAAAATTTAATATTAAACTGTGAGTTTGTCGTGGCTCGATCAGGGACTCGTGTATTAACCCATGACAGTGAGAGGGGGGCTTGTAATAGTTTAGTGGATAAGTTATGAACATGTTTATCCCTACATACCAAAATAATACCTTTAACCTTTTTTATTAAGCCTTAATATCCTTACTTAACCTTTAAAATATATTTATGAGTAAAAAGGTGGATAAGTGTATATGAGTTGGAATTTTGACAAGTGTTACATGGATGTGAAATATCCATGCAAGGTTGGTGGAATTGAGGTTGGGGAAGGAGGACCAAGATTGTGGAAGGTTGTATGCAAGATGTTGAATGTTGTATGTTGTATTCTGGGAGATGAATGCACGGCAAGAGGAAAAGAACGTTCATGCCAGATCGTGAGAGTGGAGAAGAGTGTTTAGTTGAGTTACTAGAAGCTTTTTGGATGTGCAAAATGTAAGATGTGTAGGTTGCACAAGTGGAAGGGATTCCCTATGACAGTGAATCCACAAAGGAAATCTAGTCTTATACATATGTTTTGTTGAAGCACCATGTGGAAGCATAATTCTAGATGAAGGTGGGTGTTGAGCACACAGTGTGTTGAACCAAGAGTGTAGTGCATCACATCCTAGAGCGTGTAGCTGGAAACACAAGTTGGTTGTTGATTAGAAATATCTGGTGGACTAAGAAACGTGTCCAGAACCAGAGAGATTTTCCTAGTTTTATTGTGTTCATTGGTAGTTGAGTTTAAGAGAATCCTATGAACTCCAAGCCTAATTTGCAACACTTTTGGTTGATATCATTTCCATTTTTTTTCTCTGGTTGAACCACTGAAATTTAAAATGGTGCATGAAGTTGAATTGGTGGAATTTTAATCACAGAGGACAATGACGGTTATCACTGTTGTGCTAGTAGAATCAAGCCAAGGAAGCAAATTGCACATTTTGACATGGATTTAGTTATAGTCCAGTAAATCTTGACTGTCAAGTGAGAAAACTTGCGAGAACTTCGGTTGGTGACAAGTATGTGGTGAATGCATGAGCCTCATATTGGGGGTGTATTTCTATTGAAAGGTTTATGAGTAGAACTACCTATGGCTGGGTAGAGTGTGGTTTCCATGAAGTTGGTTTCCAAAAAATTTAATCTCAGAAAAGTGCATACAACATGATATCAAATCCAAATAAATGTAATATTTGTTGTTACAGAGCAATTATGTCTATTTTCATGTTGAGTGCTTATTCCTTAAATGACCAAGTTGTATGACAGTCGATAAAATTGTTGATAAGTGTATGTTTATATGACTGGTTATAGTGGTGTATATGAATTTATTTAAATGATTTATTCCCTAGTCGAACATTTGTAGAAAAGCCAATGGGTTCTAAAGGATGTTGTATGTTTCTTGTTTGAATGAAGTTAAACATGTTGTTTTTGTTTATTGTCTGAATGAATTTAACCTTAGATGACATTATCAGCTAAGCCAATAGCCTCAAGTGGTTGTGTTTAATTTTATGCATTAAGGAATGGTCCAGCTTGTATGTCATTCTAGTTTCATAACTTTATAAGCAAAGTGTAAAGGTATATATTAAAGTATTGGTTATATCACTGGATGGGGAACTAGATATTGTATGTATGTTTGGGCTTGAATGCCTTCAGTCTTGGTCCTATATGATAAAGAAAAATTTCCTTAGTGATCCTATGCATACATTGGTTAGACTAAAGACTATTAATCATGTCCAATTTCCAATGCTTACCCAAATTCTATAATTGTTATAGATTTAACAGTTTGTTAAGCGTTTTTTATTATTACGCTTGGTTGAACTGTTGTATCCATTTAATGGGATGGATTTTGATGTTTGAGAGGTTAACTCTATTATTCCAATCTTTTGTGAGAGGGATTCAAACTATTAAGTATGTTTGTGTTTCCCTGGTTTAGTTCTCAAACCCATGAAGGAAACCATCACTTAAAAGGGACTAGTTTAATGTTTGGGAAAACCTATTAATTGTGGTGATTTTTTCCTTCGTTTTCTTTATGTTAACCTCATGTTTTTGTTTCGGTCTGTGAACTTGACACGTGTATTGGTGGGAAATGATTCCAATTCCAAGTCATGGAGAAAATCATTGTCAACCTCTTTGTTTCATTGCATTAGTTGTTTACTTGAAAATGGCCAAGTCTTGGTCAGTTACATCAGAGTAACTGTGATCGTTGATCATAGTAATGATGAGTGGGTGTTGACTCTCGACTTTTGACGTGTCCATCTTGGAAATAAAAATTCAAGAGTGGTTTTTGTAATGATTGGTTGTTGGTGTCAACTCTCGACTTCTGACATGCCAACGTCAGGAATCGGAATTTGAGAGTGTTCTTTATAAAGCTTTTTCGAATGGTGCCGACTCCTAATTTTCGACATGTCGACATCGAAAATCAAAAGTCGAGAGTGCCTTGTATATTTTTGTTTGATGTGCTAACTCCCGTCTGCTAATGTCAACAAGGACGAGATCGACATGGAAAATTTGGGATCGGTAGGTTTTAGTCAAATAGGTAGATTAATCCATCAGTTGTGTTATTTAACATTGTTGATGTGTGATTAATTAATTCTAGTCTAAGATTATGTCTTGATTAAGATAGTAAATGCTTATTTAAGGTGTTTGTTAACTATACTTTTGAATAAAATATTATTATGAGGCTTGATGTTAGTTAATTAATCTTTTGAATTAAATCTTTGCAGTTTTAATAGAGCTTATGTAGTGGTTTTGTATGGTTTAGGTACAAATCGGAATTTGGGTAGCTATGTCACATGTGGGTACATTACAGTGTGGTATCACAGCACATTTATTGTATTTGCTTCCTTTATTTTTAAAGTGGAATGATTACCAGTATCTATGGTAACGTACGGGGTGCGTTAAAGTAGAATTTTAGCATCCTATTAAGCAATGTATTAGTTCAATATTGAGAGGCACAATAAATATGACCTCTTCTCTTATTGTTTATCATGCTAGTTGTTGGCCCTAGGAGAGGATAGGAAAAATTTAGATAGAATTATGCTCAAAAAGTGAAGAGTCTGGCTATGTGACAAAGGAAGCTACGATTGAGGAAAAGATAAGATAAAAGAAGTAGCCGGATAAAGGAAAGTTGTGAAGGAAGAATTCCACAATAGAAGGGAAATTTCCAATGAGATTAGCAGCAACGAAAGGAACCACGATAGACAGCATGCAACGGGTGAGAAGGATAGCTCGAGAGATCGTGGGTAAGAATTCAGATAGTCATGCATGCTTTAGGGAATAAAGCATATTTGTAAATTGGGTTGATAGTTCCTACTAATAGTTGTAACATGAATGTATTAGAATAGGAATGGCAGCCTATCATCTAACAAAATGAATTTGGTTGATAATGATATGAAAAGAGCCTATAAAAGGAAGAACACAAGTTGTGTGCGAGGTTGCTTCTGGTACTTCCTACTCTGTTAGTTCCTAGTCAATCAATTGATTTGAGTTTCCTAGAAGAATCATAGAGTTGTAGAGAAGAGTGAATCAATCCAGGACGTGTGTGGATTGACAGTAGAATGAAAGGGGGGGACTTCCAATACCAGAGACTAGAGAGCGTGAGAGGAGAGAGAAGTTTGTATATAGTGTAGAAGAATATCTGGAAAAGAGTCTACAGCTAAGTGCGCACGTGAAAGGTTCCATATATTTCTCATGCTAGATGAATATCACCTTTGTATTATTTCCCAGATGGGTTTCCACGTTAACTAATGTGTAAATGTGTAGTTCATTAATGTGTTTGTGTCGCATGAATGTAAGATGTGAATAAGTGTTTTTTTTTTGCTTATAAATAGTTCCTATATGAATTAGTCACACGGTTACTAGTTAGAATTAATAATAAGGCATTATATTAACTGTTGTAATCTCTATCAATGGTTAAGTAGAGTAATATATTGAATGTGCATATTAAATATAAGTAAGACACCCACTGGTTTCAGTCAATCAAGTTAGTAAGGTGTTGTGAGAGGAGAAACACCCACCCAACTGCAGAAGCCTGGTTATGGTAGTTACCCATAAGAGATATCTCGGGTGAGACTACATATGGGTCACAAGTGCTGTCGACTGATCCTTTATATATGGGGCGGATATCTTGGGATTTGTTTTTGTAGAAAGGAGTTCTGAACCTAGTTCAAAGGGACAAATGCCAAAAAATGTTTTTTTTTGGGGACCATGAATCATTATGGTGAGGGATATGTTTTGGCACCCGACAAAGCCGAAAATTCAAGAGTGGGTGGATTCTAAATCATTAGAGTTTGCACGAGAAGAAAGTGAAGGATCATGGTTGAATCCGCCAAAGTGGTTAAAGCGATACCTCTGTAGCAGGGATTTCTCCTTGCTACAGGGCAGGAATGGCTCCCTTCCATCTATAGGACGGATGGGTAGGTTCCTGTGTGGAAATGAAGAAAAGAAAAGCGGGAATGAAACTAGACACAAATAAAAGCAAAGATGGAACCCCTCTGCACACAAGGTTATGGGTTAAAGACCTCCGAGACCCTGCATACAACAATGGAGACCTACAAGAACATTTTAGGCCATAAACCTGCAAGCAAATAGATGTTAGGAAAACTCAAATAAACAAAATAAAACAAAAATTATACCTCTTGGTGGAAATGGGCCACCATGCCCTAGCTTGGAGAAGCACCTCTCTCTTGGCAATGGGGGAGCTATGGCTCAAAGGGAAGATGGATGAGAGGGAGTCTGGGTGGCTTGAGAGGCAAATGGTCTCAAGGCATCCACTTGGGCAGCATAACAGTATGCAAGGGAGGAATGTTTTGAGAGTGACCCCCCACCCTCCTTTTATAGCTTTTTTGGGGGTTTTAGGGTTTTAAGCCCTTGGTCTGGGCTTTAGCCCCTTTTTTGGGTTTTTAGCCCCTTTCGCCCTAATTTTAGCTCATTTTAGGGTTTTAGCCCCTTTTGGGGGGCTTTAGCTCCTAGGAGAGTATTTTACGCTCCTTTTTGGGGGCTTTAGCTCCTAGGAGAGTATTTTATGCTCCTTTTTGGGGTTTTTAAGCCCTTTTCTTCATCCTTAAGCATTTTTTAGGGTGTGGGGGTCTAATGGAGGCTCGTGAAGTGGTGTAGGTCATGGAGAGCTTAGTGAGGGAATTTTAGGGTTAACAAATTGCCCCCTGATGTGTGAGGGTAGGAGCTCATCGTATGGCCGATGGACATCATAGGATTTGTTGTGGTGAGGTGGTGCTTCTGGGGCTAGGGCATGGTGGCTTTTGGTTTTTGTATTAATATGGTTCCCATCAATGGGTGAGATACAAATAATGTGTGACATGTATATGGACAAGGTGGGCATCCCCATGCTCGTGATAATTTCAAAAGAATAATTTGATCTATGCTCTAAAATACAAGAGCTGATCATATACAACTGATGATACAATAATGGTTGCCTCAATGTGAGGCTGAATGCAATATTGATCTGGTACATTGGACCCATGGCATTCTCATGGAATGCTATATCTTCATGACTGATGGTATGCTGGATCTGGAATGATACATAGCTGTGTGGAATCACTGATTGAGAGTCAGAGTCTCTGTGGTACAAGTATGCTGCATCAATCGTAAAGGTATATCGAAGCACTGTTGGGGCTTCTGAACATTGTCTCCAATGCAACCCGGAAATCACAGGGGACATAACCTGTTTAGGTCCCTCAAGTAGACTCATCAATGTGCTATAGTCAGGTGACATATGGGGTCTTCGACCAAGTACTGTGTGAACCAAACCCTATACGAATCTCAACGGTGCGATGATGTAGTTGAAGTTGAGCATGTGAGAAATAACCATCTGGAGAGGCACTAAGGACTCCTCTCAATTGGTCCAAGGAACTCATCAATGATGTTAATGAAACCAAGGTACAGGGACCTCTGGGTCTATCCTATGGAATATGTGTGTTGCTGTCGACAGAGGGAGACCTGGCCCTAGTCAAGGAAATGATGTTTCCTTGACCAGAAGCATGAGGAAAATAACCAAAAAGTGTGAGACAATCTGCGGACTGGCCCACTGAATGGTGGGGAGGAGGGAAAGAATTGAACAGGGGAAAGGGGAGTGCGGTAGATTCAAACTTCCTTTGTTCAGATTATGATGACAGGGTAGACCAAGAAACAAATGAAACTTGACTCATGGGAATGGGATAATGGTTGTAATACTGGAAATGTCATTGCAAATGGGAAATACTTGGAGGAGGTAAACGCTTTTGATATTGATGGGATCCAAGGAAGACACGTTGTAGAGTACTCTGAACAAAGGCAACTCAAAGGGGGAATGCTGCCAAACTATTTTTGTGGGGTGGTGTCTAGGGACACCATTCTGGTACAATCTCCTGGATTTTTGGCAAACCCGAGAAGGTATATGATCGATGGTGCTTTCAATTTTAGAGAGTCTGAAAGCACAAAGAAGACTCCAATGGGGGCTCTTTTTCATTGGTAGTCTTCTGTGCCCAAAAAAGGATAAAAGTATACATAGGAGAGCTCACCCATCCTATAGGGGATGAGAGACTTCTTTACCATTGGTAGTCCAATCAGGCCGGAAAAGGTTAAACCTATACTGACTGGACGGTCATTCAAATACTTTTACGAGCATGAACAAAACCAAGTTTGCTCGGCAATATTTTCTTGATGAGAAGGCTGGAAAAGAGCTTAACGACAACCTATAGTGAGCTTTTTCGTAAGGTGCATCCCTCTTCCCAAGAAAGCATAAAAGTATGCAAAGGGGAACAGTCTTGGCTTGAATGTGCCAAGGAGGTCCTTTTCAATTGATGGTCTACATGGTCCACAAAAGGAGGTAAACGAGACGATGTAGACGCCCTTTCCTATACTTTAGCGAGTGAGAAAGGAAGCAGCTGCACTCAGAAATCTTTTCATTGTTTTTAAGAGTCAGAAAAGAGCTTAAACAAAACTCCAGTGTGGTCAACCGATTGCGGTGGCACAGGCGGTTCCCCATGTCGGGACGATGGACAGAGGTCCAAAGGTCATCCATGTTGTATGGACAAAGCAAAAGGCTCTCAAACATACCAATACATGCATGGGATAAATCGCGGTAGAGGCTCACGAGTCGGTGTGGCAAAGGCACGCAAACCAAGGTGGCTCTCGAACAGAGTTCGGGAGAGCATGTGTGTGTGTTGCGGTGGATGGACTTGACTACATGTGATGTGAGTGCAAGTTCGGGGGCACTTACATGCCAAATACGTGCAAGAAAAATAAATCATTTTGTGGAGAATGGTCCAGCGGTCTACGTAAGGTGCGGTGGATAGAAAAGACAACTATGTGTTAAAATACAAAACAAAACTAAAAAATGGAAAACCCTTAACAGGCGATGGCCTAAAAACTCGCATGAGTAGCAGTGGAGAAGTGTGATACAAGTACAGGTCCATAGACACTTGCATCATCATGTCATGGCTCGTAAATCAAGGTGACTCGTGGGAAATGGTCCTAAAATTAATTTGTTAAACTTGAGACAATGGTCTCATAAAGAGATAGAAATTTGGGCTCGGAGTTGTGAGAGGTGTCTCAAACAGGTTCCGGGTGAGTTTAGATTAGCAGCGAATGGTGTTGCCCCTGACTTGTGGTAAAAAACGTTGAAAAAAAAGAAAAAGAAAATGAAGCAACTCATTGGTGTTGTTAAGCGTAAAATTTCTTGAGGTAGAGCCCATTGTGGGGGTTCTCTAAGAGTTGTCCATCAGAGTCAATCAGGGTGTATGCCCCTTTTCTGAGGCAACGGTGGATGACGTATGGGCCACACCACATTGACTCAAACTTGCCTTTTCCCAATTTATCGTTGGGTTGGTCATAGACTAGAACGATATCGCCTTCACTGAAGGTGCAAGGGTGGACATGGGAGTCATAGTGGATCTTTGATTGTGTTTTTGCTGCTTCGATGGCTTGGAGGGTAGCTCGATGGCCTTCTATGGTTTGCTCGAATTGGAGGAGCCGTTCTTCTAAAGGCAAAGTATCAAGGAGGATTTCTACCGCCAGGCGGAGGGATGGGATTTGGCACTCTATAAGGAGTACTGATTCAATGCCATGTACTAGGCGGAAAGGAGTGAAACTGGTTAAGGTTTTTGTGGATGTGCGATAAGCCCATAGGGCAGAGAATAGCATGTGGTTCCAGTTGGTTTTATGATTTCCTACCATCCTTTGGAGCATTGTTTTGATGATTTTGTTGATTTCTTCAACTTGGCCATTTCCCTGGGGGTAGTAGGATAATGAGTACTGGTGTTTGAATTTCAACATGGTTGACAATTCAGCCCATACGAAGTCTTGAAAGTGTGCTCCATGGTCTGAGACTAATTTCTTAGGAACACCAAATCATGAAATAACATGGTTAAAGAAGAAGCGTGCTACAGTTTCATCTTTGCAATCAAATGTGGGCATGGCCTCTGCCCACTTAGTGAAGTAATTGACTGCCATAATGATGTATTTATGACCATTAGCCGAGACGGGGTTGATTGCCATGAAGTCGATTGCCCACTTGCAAAAGGGGGCGACTGTGACTACGGGGTGTAATGGTGCAGGGGGGGTTCTTGCCTTTGGGGCAAAGAGCTGACAACTATGGTAATGCTTGACTACCTCTATGCAATCAATGAAGATGGAGGGCCAGAAATATCCGACGCGTAGAATTTTTTGAGCGGTTTCCAGGCCTGAAAGGTGGCCACCACAGTCTCCACTATGGCAGTCGTTGAGGATGGTTTCAGCCTCGTCACGGGTGAGGCAACAACGTAAGATGGTATCAATGCCTCGATGATACAAAACATATCCAATCAGCAAGTGGTGAATGGCTTGATTTCAAATGCGTCACCTATCCTCACAGTTTAAGTGTGCTGCAAAATTTTGTGTTCATAAATAAAGAAGGATGTCCCCATACCATGGGTCATCCGTGGATATGACGAATAGGAAATCATCAGGGAGATCATCCTTGGGGGGTGATGATGTAGTTAATGGGGGCAGATCATTCATGAGGGTGGCCAGCGCGAGTGCCTTTATGCTTTTTGGGGATACGAACTCTAAGTCAAATTCTTGGAGGACGACTACCCACTTAGCTGCTTGACCTTGTAGAAGGAGGCGGCTTAAGAGGTACCGCATTGGGTTTGAATCCGCCACTACATGTGTATGGTTCGCGATGATGTAGTGGCGCAACTTCTGGGCCAAGAAGACGACGGCAAGGGCCAATTTCTCCTCGGGTGAATATCGCAGTGGGGGTCCTGTTAGCTTCTTACTGATGTAGTAAATCACGTGCTCATGGCGAGCATTGTCTTCTTGGACCAAGACTCCCGCAATGGTGTTGTCCGAGGCCGACACATAGAGAATGAAGTCCCAGGTGAAATATGGTGTTGAAAGTAATGGTGCAGAAGCAAGGGCTTGTTTGAGTGCATCAAACGATTCTTGTTCTTGTTGATCCCAAACAAAGGGGGTTTTGTGCGGAGCAGGCAAATGAATCCGTAAGCTTTTGTTGCGTACTCTGGTACAAAGCAACGAAGGAAGTTGGCCTTGCCTTGGAGGCTCTGTAGTTGGTGCCGAGTTTTTGGGGAAGGAAGATCAAGGATAGCTTGAACTTTGAGGGGATCTACTGTTATCCCTTTGTGAGATACGATGAATCCGAGTAGACGGCCTGCTAGGACACAAAAAATGCACTTGACGGGATTGAGGCAAATTTTGTACTTGCAGCAACGTAAAAAGACTTGCCATGAGTCATCTATATGTTGTGCTTGTTTCGGTGATCGATTGGTAAGTTCATCTAGGTAGACCAAGATGATGTGAATTAAATCATGGAAACAATATGTCATGGCGCACTGGAAGGTGGCTCCAGCATTTTTCAGGCCAAAGGGCATGACTCGATAAGCGAATGTGCCCCATGGGGTTGTGAATGTCGTCTTATAACGGTCTTCATTCTAGATTTGGATTTGGTCATATCCATAAAAACTGTCCATGAAGGAAAATGCTTCATGTCCGGAACATGCATCGATAATCTGATCGATGAAGGGTGTGGGGAAGTTGTCTTTAGGACATGCCCCATTGAGGTTGTGGAAGTTTGCGCAAACATGTACCCTATTTTTTATTCATGGGAACAGGATTAGAAACCCAAGTGGTGTACGCAATGGGGTAGATGAAGCCAATAGTGCGTAGCTTCTCTATCTCGTCTTTCACCGTGGCCACTTTGGAAGGGTGGATGGGCCGTTGCTTTTGGCGTACGAGAGCCACATCAGGCCATGTGTCAATGTTGTGTTCCATGATGGATGGATCTAGGCCAGGCATTTCGATGTAAGACCAGGTGAAGATGTCACAGAATTCTTGGAAGAGAGCTTTGTAGGCATTAACCTCTTCCGGGGAGCAGGATTCCCCCAGCATGATTTCTTCAACAATCTCAGAATTGGTTGAGATGTTGATTTTAATGGTTGGTGAAATGTTCACCATATTCCCTTCTTCGAAGGCATATAGTGTTGGGATGGGGTTCTTGAACCAGTCGACCTTCCCATGGATGAAATATTTGGTCTCCACAGAAAACTGGTCAGACTGCGACACAAGTTCTTCGGGGAGGAAGAACGATCGATGATGCATGTTGTCCCATGGGTATTCTTGGGCGGTCAGAGCTTCAAGTATCTCCTCATTGTTGCTGAAGCAACGAAGAGATAGGTCTAATGGACCATCGTTGGGGGTGGAGATAAGTGGGTCAGTTGAACAGGACATCATGTAGATGGACATGGTGTCTGAAGAAGGCGGTGGGGGGTGAACTTCTTCAATCAAGGTGATTTTAGACTCAAGGGAATGTTGATGGAGGTCAGCTAGAGCCATTCGAAATTCAGGAAAGTATTGGAAATGGTGAGAATAATGGCCATACAAGCCACAAAGGGTGCAAGCATGGTTTGTTCTTGATGCCTTGTTCCTGACTATCGATGCGGTTGGGAGTTCAACCACGGGGATGTTTTCATTTGTATCCATGGCATCCAAATGCGTATGGATCATGGGGATTTCAGGGCAATTTTGAGTTGGATGGCCCTGTTGCTCATAGATGGCGCAAGGCAGGACTTGTCGCAGTTTTGCGGTGGCTTTGGCATTCTTGCCCCTGGCCCTTTTCAGATGGGGCGGTGTGAGTGCGGGTGCAATGGTTGGATTTTGCGAGCCGGGTGGAGGGTGAGACTCCACCACGATGGGTTTCACCTGGGTTAAAACAACCTGTGGCATTGGTGGTTGAGCTGGTGGATCGAGATACCATACCAGAATTCCTAATGTGAAGTTAGGTAGGCTTAAGGTGGCCATTACCGGCTTACTCATGACCCCAGGTGGGGGAAAGAGGAAGGGAATCGTGTGGACTGGCGATGAGCCCAGATAACTCCCTATTGGTTACATGTGGGGATGCGGTTGTGGTTGCGGCTATGCGAAATGCTCCTGCTATGGATGATGTTATGGCTATGGGCGTTGTTGGGGTTGAGGTTGGGACTTCAGCTGCGCTTGTTGTTTGGGTGCAGCGGTGCTGGATGAGACCATGCACAAGTCCGCAGTCTCATTTTGTGTCGGTAGCGATGACATGGAGGGGAAAGGAGCCGTCATGGTGCGATCAGAAAACAACCCAGGGACCACATTCAACAATGGGGAGGCTTATGTGTTTTCAACCATGGTGTTGATTGCAAGGATGACATTGGCGTGTGTAGTCGTCCCTTGCGGCTCAATATTGGTGATGGTCGGGATAACGTTGGCGGGTGTCATTAACCCTTGCGGATCATGATAAGTGAGTAGATCAACCATCACAATATTCCCTTCATGGGGGAACATCATGAGACGGAAGACAATTGACGTGACAGCTCGCATGGCGTACATATAACTTCTCCCAAGGAGAAGGTTGTAGTAGTTGAGCATTGACGACTTCTATGTCGATCAGCATTGTATTCCCGGCTAATGTGATGGGGACATGGGGGAGGATTCCTTGGGATTTAGTGAGATGTCCACCATAAGCCCACAGAGCTGTGGAGGACAGTTGCAGAATTGGTGATCCAAGTTTCTGCCAAACCAAGGTAGACATAATGCACGTGGATGCACCCTCATCCACTATGCACCGATGCACAACCAGTTTCTAGATAGACACTGGGATTTGGAAGGCGATGGTGGATGGCATGCGTGGTTCTCCATTCTCTATGTTGAATGTGATCAACTTGGATTTGGAGGGGTCTATTACCCCAAGGGCGGCTAGTAAGGATTTCCACTGCGTTGGGAACGTTTTAAGTACCTCAAGAGAGAACATGGCGGTTGGCGTTTGGGCCAAATCATCCACAATGCTATAGCTAACTGCAGCTCTAGCCATGGCGTTATTGGTAATCCAGCATATGAGGGGGCACAGGAATGGGGGTAACTAAAGAGGTAGGTTGACTATTTTGGACGTTGAGGCCGCTGATGTGTCAACGAGTTCAGTGGTGGTACCATACTAATTCTGTCTAGTTTGTAAGTTGACCTCTTCAGTCGTCATGGCTAGCAGGTGGTGAACACCTGTTTCGGCCATGGGAGGTGCCCCCCGAGCATTGGGATTGGCTTGGGGAGGGGGTGCGGTTGCCACCAACCCTTGGACTAGCAATGGGTTTTGAAGCACCATAGGAGGAGGTCCTTGTGGTGTCGGGTTAGGTTGCACTTGGTTTGGAGCGTTGGCGGCCTGTTGGACCTCGTTCCGAATGGCT
This sequence comes from Pseudotsuga menziesii, assembly GCA_001517045.1. Classification (NCBI taxonomy): domain Eukaryota; kingdom Viridiplantae; phylum Streptophyta; class Pinopsida; order Pinales; family Pinaceae; genus Pseudotsuga; species Pseudotsuga menziesii. The sequence goes on along the minus strand of LPNX011158695.1, from coordinate 326,126 downwards.
TGCTTAGCTCGACCCATGAGGGGACATTCGAATGTGTAGTTCCCATAGACTTCACATAATTTTCATGGTTGTTTTGTGCGCAACAGGGCATTGCGTCTTGGTGTGTTTTGTCGTGGGGGGTTTTGAGCTGGCTAGTTTGTCGTGGCATTGTTGGGAGGGTTCGATTGTTGACCGCCTCCCTGCGGTTGGTTGCCTCCTTGGTCCTGGGGTCGATTATTTCTAGCTTTCCCTTATTGGTTGTTGGGGGCAGGCTGGTTGGGACAGTTTTGTTTTGCGAACACTTGTCCCAAGAGAGCCGGTGGAGCGGGGGCGGGGTCTTAAAACCGCTTGCACTGGCGGTGCATAGTAAATTTGAGTGGGAGGTGGTGCCACAAATGTGGGCATTTTCCTCGCATACTGCTGTGTAGGCCAAGCCATGACCTGAGCCTGCTGCGGTGGCACAGGTTGTGCGTAGGAATTTGTTGCTCTGGACTGGGAAATCATTCTAGTGTAGTCCAGAGCTTGGTTTTGGTAAGCAACATTAGCAGTGTTGCTTGGTTGTGATGGAACTGTAGGTGGTGTCGGTCGGTGCTGTGGCTATTGGGAGACCGATCCTATTATGCCATCTGCAGCATGGGATGCCCCTGGTGCATCGCGGTAAGAGGTGCTTACACGAGGAGTGTCTGGGATGATGGTGTACAAGTATCCAGATTGAGCATAGATGAGGTCAAACTATTGAGCTTTTAGTATGGCCTCTTCTTTAGATTGAGGACGTTCGGATGCGACATCCTTTGCTATGGGTGGGAGAAAGGTCTTAAGGAACCAATCCAAGAAGATCTTGTCGTCAAGTTGTATTTTACATAGGCTACGGCGTTGCCGCCACTCATGGATATGGTTAGTTATATGAGTGGCAGTGTTTTGACGGCAGGATAACAAGATATCCACCCCCTTGTCATATCTGATAGGGAGTTGGAAATACTGTAGGAACATGAAGGCTAGGGAGTTGAAATCAGGGTACTTGGCTTGTGGTAGCTCAATGTACCATTTGTCTTGGACACCTATAAGGGTGAGTTGGAATAGCCTCAGCCTGATGGAATCATCTACGATGTTGTTGGATGAGCACCATAGGTGGAATGTCATAATGTGGTTTTGGGGACATTCCCCTTCCTTTCCTTCAAACTTGGGGATGTCTGATGGCAGCTTAGTTTCCATTGGAGGCCAAAAAGCTTGATGGCGAATGGGTTCATTTGTTAATCGATCCAAATCAAGCAAGTTAAGATGAGCCATGAAAGGAAGATTTGACCCCAGGTTGATGTGGGATGGAGCTGCGATGGTGGTGGGATTTGCAGGTGCATAATGCATCTACACAACTGGGGGAACTTGTGGTGGCACCATTGTGGATGGGCCAATTCCCCCAAGTGTTGTGGGGGGGACAGTATGGGTGACTGGGACATTTCCCCCATGTATGATAGTAGGGGCAATGTAAGTGGACGATCCATTGCCCCCCTGTGTGGTAGGAGGGGCAGTGTGTGTGGAAGGGCCACTGCCCCCATGTGTTGCAAGTGGGCCAGCTTAGCTGGTCACTATAGGTGGTGGCAGCTGACTGATGACAGTTTGCATGACTGTCCTTGGGCCACCTGCAGGGTTATTGGTGACAAGTTGTGGTGTGGACATGGGTCCACTTGCTATGGCTATGCCGGAAAAAGGATCCGGGTTTGCACTTGCCATGGGGCTTGATGGTGCAGTATCGAGGTCTGGTTCAGACCGATATGGGTCTGAATCTAAATTAGAGGCTGTGTGGCATTCTAATGGTGTGGGAGATTGTTGAGAATGGTTTCGACGGTGCCAGTTGAGTGTTCCGAAGTTTGGTGGTTCGCCTCTTAGGCATGAGGAAGAGCATGAGGGATCAATTGTGTTAAATGTTTATCAAATTGTTGAGAATGATGTTTGGACCCCAATTTCAATGGCTTCCTATTGGCTGTAGGTGGTCACTTGGCCACCAAGACTGCCAGAAGATAGAGCTTGGATTTTTCCTCACAGGTGTTTCTACTCAATCGGAAGGGATCGTTGCCTATTTCGCTTGGAAATTCCTCTCAGTGGTCAGCTACTTTGGGGTTCCTATGGTACTCCTCACAATGAGTTTCTGGGCAAAGCCCAAGTACTTCCCACATTTGAAGCAGTTAGGGACTTATGTCCTCAAAGACTGCAGATTGTTTAAACTTAGTGTAAATTGATAAATTTTAAGGCTCTCTCAGCGTCATGAACTGAGTTGGGTTGATTACTTGGTATGGTGTATTTGTTTGTCTTTCTTTCTGGTATTTGGTAGTTGCAAATGGTTTATGAATTCATCATATTGTGGTAGATTTCATGTCAGTGTGTATGCAAGCATTGAAATATCAGAAATTTGTAAACAAATACAGTTTTTAACCCTGAATGTTGATGGCCTAACTAGATGACTACCTCACATTGATATTCCTCTTCAACCAAGAGAAGTTGTTGGGATCTCAACATAATGGGACTAAGCCCATCCGTAGATCCACAGGTCACCTCCTGGATGCAAGGTTGGTCAACAGGGAGGATTCTTAGCGCCATGAGAAGCCCTCCTTCTCTACCCCCTCTACCTTCTAGGTCATCCGGTTTTAATGGTTTTAGAACAATATTCAATGAAGGGCCTAGGACTATACGAGCTTTCCCTTTGTCGTAACCCAGAATACCCTGGAGGATGATGACTGGGTAGAGGAGGAAGGGTAAGCAAGACTGTTAATTTTATTGTCAATTGTAGTTAAACTACATTCATTAAGCCATTGAGTATTTAACTTACACTTTGTTATGTAAATGAAACTACAATAAAATGAAACAAAAACAGAATTGAAATGGTTCAGATGGACAGAGGCAGCTGAGCCGCACTAACAGTCCCGATAAAAGCAAACAGTGAAGCCCAAAAATGGGTAGCGCACCTGTAAAAATCATGTTTTTGCGAAGTGGATTCTCATCAAACCATGAGGAATTACCTCAAATGGTTGAAAACCCACTTCGAAAACGGGCCTTTTTACCCCTAATCGCTAGAAGATTCGCAAATGGATCAACTGTTTGGGCAGAAAATGAGCCCGAACATAGGTGAATTTTCAGAAAATCGGTTCGGTCATTTTTACACATTTGAGTGATTTGCAACTCATAGAATGGCCAACAATAATTGGTACTGTGGCCAAATGGGCTTGGATTGGCCTTGAGGAGGCTCAACAATAACTAGAAATGTAAATAAACAAGAATATAACCTAGATTTAACAGAAAACTAAACTAGGGTAAAAAACAGAACTAAAAACTAAAACTTTGAAAAATAAACCCAAGGATCCTGTGGGATCAACCTGGTATGGTCGCCAGTTCTGTAGCAGGGATTTCTCCTTGCTGCAGGGCAGGAATGGCTCCCTTTCATATATAGGACAGAAGGGTAGGTTCCTATGTGGAAATGAAGAAAATAAAAGTGTGAATGAAACTAGACAGAAATAAAAGCAAAGATGGAACCCCTCTGCACACAAGGTTATGGGTTAAAGACCTCCGAGACCCTGCATACAACAATGGAGACCTGCAAGAACATGTTATGCCATAAACCTGCAAGCAAATAGATGTTAGGAAAACTCAAATAAATAAAATAAAACAAAAATTATACCTCTTGGTGGAAATGGGCCACCATGCCCTAGCTTGGAGAAGCACCTCTCTCTTGGAAATGGGAGAGCTATGGCTCAAAGGGATTATGGATGAGAGGGAGTGTGGATGGCTTGAGAGGCAAATGGTCTCAAGGCATCCACTTGGGTAGCATAACAGTATGCAAGGGAGGAATGTTTTGAGAGTGACCCCTCACCCTCCTTTTATAGCTTTTTTTGGGGTTTTAGGGTTTGAAGCCCTTGGTTCGGGCTTTAGCCCCTTTTTGGGATTTTAGCCCCTTCCGCCCTAATTTTAGCTCCTTTTATGGTTTTAGCCCCTTTTGGGGGGCTTTAGCTCCTAGGAGAGTATTTTAGGCTCCTTTTTGGGGGTTTTAAGCCCTTTTCTTCATCCTTAAGCATTTTTTAGGGTGTGGGGGTCTAATGGAGGGTCGTGAAGTGGTGTCCTTGGGTGGTGTAGGTCATGGAGAGCTTAGTGAGGGATTTTTTGGGTTAACAACCTCGATATGGATATTCATGAAATTTTCTTTTGTGAGTTTCCTATTTTGTTATATGAGTAGTTGTTGAAGCTAACAACCCAACAAAAAAAAATTCAAGGGGGAGAACCAACAAAGTGGAATCCTCGGTTGATTCAGTGATTGAAGAGTATTAGCAACCTTATGTCGAGGGCTATTGATTACTAGGTTGATATTAATTTGGAGGGATACATTACTAAGTTTGATGTAGACAAAATAACATCATATAGTGAAGCGAAAAGAAAAATTTTCCAACGAACATAAGGAATATACCTAACATCTTTAAGAACTTGGATAAAGATGCTTATATGAGAAAAAGGAATCCTAAAAATAGATTTCGATGAGTAAAGAACTATATATAAATACTTGGGTGATGTCACAGAAGAAGTGCGTGAAAAATAGAGCAAAGTAAGTTGAGATGTTCCTTGGTGATAGCAGAATTGCACTAGTAGGTGGACATCTAAGAAGTAGAAGGATATTTCGATCGGGAAAAAGAATAAGAACTCTGACTAGAAGAGGAAGTTGCAGTATGACCAAAGGAGAAGACTATGAGTTGGTTTCACACTCTAATGAAGGTTCTTAGGGTGAAGAAGAGGAATATCAGCCTATATCAAAAAGAGAAGAAGAAGAAGTAGAAACTCTGGATCCAGAGTACAAGTACAATACACATATGACCCCACGTACATCTCTAGAGGTAAGATCCAGAAACTCGTCTCCTAGTGGATTTGTAAATACAGTTAACAATAATAGTGGAAATAGAAGACAAGGGACTCCTGCTAGCCAAACTTTTTGTCCAGGAGTACCAAGATTCAATATAATAACTAAAAATTGTTAGAATAATCAACCCATAGTATTTACCCACTTAGACATTAATTCATTTATTTTTGTCTTATTTGCCTAGTCCATGAGTCCCACCATGTGCAAGTTGCTAATTGCCTATCCATAGAGGTCAAACTTGCCATTATTGACTCATGTAGTGCTTGGGAAAGCCTTAGGAATCAAATTTGCTTTATTCCTT